>JAQZBX010000194.1:78920-132356 GCA_029593785.1 Cabassous unicinctus
CCCCCCCCCCCCCCACTCCAGGTATACCACAAGACCAGGTTCATTTCAAACTTTGCATACCCTGGAGCCCAAGTTGTAGTTGTGGCACTCTTTTCTCCATTTTATCTGACTTCTAGGGATAGCATATGGATGATATGAATTGGGTTCTTTTAATCTGGAGTTTAAGGTAAAGCAGTAAAATGAGAGGTCAGTTTTTAGTAGGCCAAAAAGGGGGGTTTTGAATATAAATAATGAGATCCCTATGGTCATGTGGGTGACATTAATTAAGTTGATAGCTTTGTCAGTAGATATGGGGGTCATGTTAATGTCTCCAGCTCTTTGGAGGTTCTGGTGGCATATCCAGTGATTAGAGAGAGAAGCTCCCATAGTTACTGCCTGAGAGTAATATTAGCAAGTTATTTTCCCACAAAGCACAGGTGGTTAACAGCTAAGGATAACAGGAATAGGAATAGCATGGGTGTTCTAGAAGGCACAGTGGTGGATTTCAGGAAAACGGTTCCACTCATCAGGCAGAAGCCATAAAGGCATTGATGTATTTAAAATAAGAAAACAGGCACAGGTATTATTTTCTGTTTGTGTGTATGTATTTTTAGGAGGTATTGGGGATTGAACCTGGGACCTCGTACAGACGAAGGAGGTCCTCAACCACTGAGCTACACCTGCTCCCCAGGTATCAATTTTAAGCATTATTTAGTTAAGGCAGTGAAAAGAATTCCAACCCTCAGGGAGCAGTTACATGTCTGCAATTATTAGTTTCAGGATAATCCAGCTATTTAGGAAAAGAAATATATATGGAAAGGCAATACAATCAATCATTACTTTTCTTAGATTTCTTTTTAAAAAGTAGTTTTATGTCTGTGGTAGCTTCACAGGTATAACCTGGAGAGGAAAAGTCGTGATCTGGGATGTGGCATTTTTCTGCGGATGGTCTTCCTAAGAGTCCCGCTTCCCTTTGACCATGGTAATGATGTCCAGTATGTGACCATTTATGGGTCACAGCGGATCTTCACAGGCCCAAGGGATGGTTTTCACCCTGGAATGAGGTATCCATAGCCACACTCCCTGTAACTTAATGGAAGAATAAGCATCAATCAAACCTCATAAGATCCATCCCATTGGACCTCTAGTTGGCTACTCGGGTGCTGTGTTTTCCAATTTTTAATAAGCCACCAATCCTTGGGCTTATGCAATGGAAGGATACATCAGTTGGAAATCAAAGGCTGAGGAATAGGGATTTCCAGCTGGATGCTCTGGTCCCCGAGAGTGGCAAGACAAGTGGTTCAGAACAAGTCAGGAAGGATGGGTTTATAATGAAGAATGAATGAGGAATAAGAGCATATTGGTGTATAGCTGACAAAGTGGCTCCTAGAGATTGGACATATTTTATAGCTTCTAATTCCTATTCTACATGATCATCCTCAAAATTACAATAAAATTTAACTTTAAGGAAAAGTCTCCCATATACTATTTCACAGGAGCTCAAACAGAGCCTGCTTCTAGGGGCTACTATTTTCCTAAGCGGAGACCTGACAGAGCTTTCTTCCAAGTTAGGTGTGTTTCTTGACAAATTTTAGCTAACGTTTTCTTTAGCGTGTAATCCATCTTTTCAGATTTTCCCGTAGATTGTGATCTCCAAGATGCGTGTACTTTACAATGAATTCCCAGGGCATGGGAAAGTTCCTGAGTTACTTTAGCAACGAATGTACCGCCATTATCACTTTGGATCGACTATGGCCCTCCAAACCAGGGAATGGTTTTCTTTAATAAGGCTTTAGCCACTGCAAGCCCTTTTCAGTTCTGCAAGGAGATGCTTCAACCCATTCAGAGGTGAGAATATAATACAGGCATGCATTTAATTGGCCTGGGCTTTAGGCATGGCAGGAAGGTCTGTTTGCCAGCCGTCTCCTGGCCTATTCCACGTGTTTGGGCTCCTTTAGTAGGACGAGGAGGACCTGCTCCTGGGTTGTTTTTATCACAGACAAGGTACTCTTAAGTTACCTTGGGGATGTTTTTTGCATGTTGGAGCCTACTATATATTTTGTAACCATCATACTTTGCATCGTTTCCATAGTGATTTCCCTCACGTAAATGGACAATGATTCTTTTCATTAGATGTTCTGGTATCAAAATCATTCCTTCTTCATTATAAATCTGTCCTTCTTGACTTGTTCTGAACCGCTTGTCTTGCCACTCTTGGGGATCAGAAGACCCAGCTGGAAATCCCTATTCCTCGGCCACATCTGGGTCCTCTGAGGAGTATTTTGGTTTGAAGGTTCTAAGTCCAGACTTGGTATGACGGCCGCAGTCACTCTGGCTCGTGAGTTTCAGCTGCCTGTTTAGCTGCTCGGTCAGCCAGATGGTTTTCCTTTGCATTTGACGGTGTCTTTCGATTTCCTGGGCAGTGGACTACTGCGACCTCTTGCGGCAGCCCACTGGCTTTTAATAAGGCTATCACCAGCTCAGCGTGATTTATTTTCTTTTCCCCTGATGTTAATAGGCCTCTTTCCTTCCACATGGCCCTGTGTGCATGGATCCCTGAAAAGGCCTATTTAGAGTCCGTATATGTGGTGACTCGTTTTTTGTTTCCTAGGTGTAAGGCCCTGGTGAGGGCTATGAGCCCTGCCCGTTGAGTGGATGTAGCTGGATTAGCTTTGAGTGTCTCTTGTAGAGTTACTATGACATCCCAGCCTTCCAGAGTCCTCGATCCACGAAGCTGCCCCCATTGGTAAACATTTCCAGGTCTGGAATCTCCAGAGGTTGGCCTGTGAGATCAGGACAGCTGGAATAAACATCTTCAATTATTTGTACACAATCATGACTAGGTTCTTCCTGATTACTGGGAAGCAGCACATGGCTGGGTTCGGGGAGTCTGACTTCAGCTTTACATTTGGATTATCCAGTAACAAGGCTTGGTATTCGCCTAGCCTCCCAGAAGGAAGCTGATATCCCCCTTTGCATTCTAAATGGCCAGCAACAGTGTAGGGTGTGCATGGTAGTAGGGTGCCCCAAGGTGAAATAAATCACAAGTGCAGCTACTGCTGGAGGCACACTGGCCACCCCGTGTCACTGCCTCTAGCTGGAGAAATAGGCAAGTGTCCTTCAGTGCTGTCAAAGGTTCTGAGTTACAGCTCTGAAGCTTACCCCCTGTCCTTCATGCACAAATGGGTCAAAAGGCTTTTGGATGTCTGGGAGGCCCAGGGCTGAAGCAGTTAGGAGTTTTCTTTTATGGCATGGAATGCTTGTTGGCATTCGGATGCCCAATCTAGAATTCCAATGTCGTCCCCTTTTAGGGCCTCATACAGGGCCTAAGAGTCCAAAATGTGGAATCCAAACTCAGCAGAGCCCTGCCATCCCCAGAAATCCTCGGAGCTGTCCCCTGGTAGGTGGCTCGGTTACTCTGGCTAACGCTTCCTTACTGTCTGGCAACAGGTTCCTTCATACCTTTGATAGCTCAAATCCTAAATACTTTATAGTAGGTGGTGAAATTTAGGCCTTTTTCTTAGACATTTTATATCTGGTCTGCCAGAAAATTTAGGTTGGGATAGTATTGTGGGCAGACACCTCCTTAGACTTGTGGCAATCAAAATGCCATGCACATATTGTAGTAAAACTCCATCTCAGAGCCGCAATTCACTTAAATCTTTTGCTAGGGTTTCACCAAATAATGTAGGAGCATTTTTAAATGCTTGAAGGAGTACAGGCCAACCATACTGTTGCTTTACACCGGTGCTGGGATTTTCCCATTCAAAGGCAAATAGCTCCTGAGATTCTGGACTTAGCGGCACACAACGGAAGGTCTCCTTTAAGTCCAACACCGCCAACCCTCAAAGGTCTCCTGGCAGAGAAGTGGGCAATGTGTCGGGGTTAGGCTGCGTGGATCTCGCCTACTATTTGATTAATTGCTCCCGATTTCTTCACGAGTTGATATTCTTCTTTGTTAGGGTAGTATCAGGCTTTTGGACAGGCAGGATAGGGAAGCTGTACAAAGCCCGGCAAGGCCGGACCAGCAGATGTTTGAGGAAAGAGTCTATTAATGGTCCTATGCTTCCCTGGCCTCCTGTCTTACAGGGTACTGTTTTCAATTGGAAGCCTTCCCCTTGGGCCGAATTTTTACCCAGATCGGTTCAGTGGTTCAAGCTCTTCCTGGCATCCTGTCTGCCCACACCTCTGGCCTTAACTTCAGGAAGATGTTCTTGGGAATTGGATTGTACTTTTCCTTCCAAGGGTAGCAGAGCTGACTGGAGGGTGCAGGCTTGGTCAGGGGGAACTTGATGTTTAGTCTTTCTGATAGAGAGTTATTTGGGCATTTAATTTGGTTAATAAATCCCATATAAGAAGTGGCATAGGACACTCAGGCATGTAGATAAAGCTGTGTTCTAGGTTGGTGTCCCCTAACTGACATTAGAGGGATTGTAGGAAAGGTTTATGAGCTAGGGTTCCAGAGACCCCGGTGGCTGCTACAGTCTTTGGGTACAGTATAACTTGTTTCTTGTTCAAAACACATTAAGTTGCTCCAGCATCAATTAAAATGTCTATAATCTTCTTTCCCACTAACACAGATACCCCAGGCTCCTCTAGGGAGATGTTGATGTGGGTGGTGAGCTGGAGAGATGTCCCTGGGCCTCATCAGTCCTGATCGCTTTTGCTCCCTGCAAGTTGAGGCATTTGGTAAGTGGTCTTATGGGTCTCCCTAGATTTCTCTTCTTTGGGACAACTTGGGCATTTCTGTTTCCAGTGACCCTCTTCTGTACATAGGCACACTGTGTTGGCCCCAGGGGTCTTGCCCTCTGATGTTCATCTTTACCCATGGGGATCCTGATCTTTGTGATCCAGTTAGACTACAACTGATGGCAGTCCCAGTAAGGCAGCTTCTCTTGGACTTGATCACAGTTATTGACAACCTGCCTTTTGCAGGAGCACTTTGGCTAATAAGGTTTATGTTGACCAGCCTCATACTGTCTGGATGCTCTGGATATAACTTAGAGTACTGCCTATACGCTTCAAATATTCTTTCAAGGTAAGTGGATGGGTTCTCTTTTGGCCTTTGTATTTCCTGGACCTTTCTCAGGCCTTTAGGTCTGGGCGCTCCTTTTGCATTCCTGCTATAAGGCATCTATATAATGATCTAATTTAGTATGGTCTCCTTGCCCATTTGCGTCCCACTGTGGCTCCAGCACTGGAACAGCTAAAGAAGCTGCTTCGAGAAGCAGATTGTTGGGCTGTATTTTATGCAGTCTATCAGCTTCTTGACCGGCTTTTTAAAAAACCAATCTACACTCCTCAGGGGTCAGAAGAGTACTTAGAAGAGACTATCAGCCCAAGTGGGGTTATGAATAGCAAAAATTGAAGTAAAGAGATTCTCCATCGTTTTAGAGTTGTTCCGATAGAAAGGCTTTTTATTTTTCTGGTTGTACAAATCAGAGAAAGGAGAATGCACATGAATGAATCCTCTAAGGTTTTCCTAATTGTCTAGTCCAGCTGGAAATTGCAGAGCGGAAATTGCCCTGCTTAGGATTGAGCATTTCCCTGGCCAAATTGGGAACCCTGATGGGTACGGGAAGGTGAGACCATTCCTTCCTGGCTAGATGACGAGGAAAGGCTAGCTGAGGATTCGCTCCCCCTGCTCTCCCACATAAGGTGGTGGAGGAGCAGAGGGAGGCCTGCAGTAGAACCCAGTAACAATGGTTTGGCCAAGTGTTGAGTCCCTCCCCATCCCCTGGTCTTCTCTTGCCCTAAATACTGACTCTGAGGTTCTTCCCTCTGAACCACAATCATTTATCTTTTCAGCAAATTCTTATTATTAATGCAAGGACATAAAAGATTGCACATACGGAATTGCATCCCATTTTTCCTCCCTTTTACAGTACCAACCCAGTTGCAATATAGTATTATAGTTAAGAGACCCATTCTCTGGCCATTGTTCCCCAGATTCCAATTTATGTTGAGGCCAGACTGTTTTACAAAAGAATATCATCTTTTGCCTCTTCATAAGTTCATACCTAAACAGAGACCAATTATCCAGAATACATTTCAAAGGACTGCAATCAGAAGTGCTCCTAGCATTTCCATGGTTATAACTTTTGGTACACTAATAAAAGATCTCACAGAATCACAAACCAGTCAACCAGAAAAAGCAGAACCAGAAATCCAGAGTGTGATCACTTCAGCAACTAGCTCTCATCAGCCTCAGGGCTTGTACCCAATGACCATAATTATTTGACCAAAGCGAGACTCGAATTCACAATTTTATTAAAAGTCTTTGACGAGAGAGCAGGAACAAATACAAAGCTACTAACCCAAATGACATCTCTTCCTGAAACCATCTCTTCTCTTGAAATGAGACTGCACTGTAGGTCTACAATGCTGGCAGGGCAAGAGAAGATGCCAATCTCCAAGCCTCTAGACTAACCGATCTAGGCGGCTGCTCAGGGTCGGCAACTGGAAAATCCCATCACAAAGTGACCACAGGGCCTTGGCACAGAGTCCTGAGACCTTTATCATCCCATCTGGGTCACCAAATTGTTACTGAGTAAGTGGATTTGTTGCGCGATGCACATAGAAGTCAATGCTATGACACCAGGATTTAGAGGAGAGAAAGGGCTTATTGCCAGGCAGCCAAGAAAGGAGACACTCAATCTGTCTCCCGATGCTGAAAAGGTAAAGGATTTTTATGGTTTGGAAGGGGTTGGTTTAGGGAGGTGGTATGAGGTGACACAAGATGGAGTGAGGTGACGTGGGTCTGGCGGCAGGGTTACAGTGGAGCACGCACGGTGGGTGGAAGAGCATGTCTGTTTATACATCCCATGAACAAAAACAATGGCCTTAGCAGGACGAGGGGTGGAGAGTTTAGTATTATGATTAAGGATAGGTAGCCTTGAGTCAGAATTTTGTTGCTTTGCTCATGTGCGGGGTAGAGGTAGCCAGAATTTTCTGATTTTGTCCAGTTTGAACCAGCTGATAAGGCAGAAGTAAAAAGCAGGAAGTGGGCAGAATAGGGTGTTAGGAAGGACTGGGGTGACAGCGAGGGGCACTAGCGGGCAGGGAGGGCTCATCAAGGGGAGGGGTCCAGGAGGAAAGCCAGGTGGGCTTGCAGGCCATGTCATGGGCTGTGAACCACCCTCTTTTTGGTTGCAGTCTTAGCCTTTCCTTGGGTGTCTTCTGGAAAAGGGCAATTTGAACTTTGGTTCTTTGGGTTTAGGCAGTCCAATTTGTGTGTTTGATCTTCAGTTCTTTGGATTTGGGCTGCAGGCACAATCTTGTTCTGGTGTGGGCTTGTGGCAGAAGTCCTTTGTGTTTTTTTTTTTTTTTGGTATACAAGGAAAATTTCCTCATCTGGTGAGTACTCAAATGGGACTCTACAATTTCCCATTATGGTAAAAATTCCCACTTTTTGATAAAATACAAAGTTTTTTTTGTTGTTGTTGTTGTTTTTGACAAAAAGTATTTCAGCTCCCAGAACAGAACCTTTTATCAAACTTTTTGAACAAGGTGTCTCACATTTTCATTTTGCAATGGGCACGACAAGCCATGTAGCTGCCCTGCCTGGGATTCTGAATCACTTGTCTGGGGTGAGCCTGGACATTCTCCAGACGATTCTGTTGACATCAGGCATGAGACCCACGGGCTTAGATGAAACAGGATTTACCTCCTATTAGCCCCGAGATAAGATGGGAAAGAGCAATACCTGACTGAACAAAACCCAGGTGAGTTAACAGGTGAGAAATGGGCTGTTACTGCTAGTCATTTTCTTATCTTTTAAATGGGAATAAGGATCCATACCCTAATTTTCTCACACAAGAAACATGGGCCCCTGCATGTCACATGTGTTTGTGCATTATAGAACCTTTATTCCCACATGGAGTGATCTGCCTTAGCTATTGTCCTGGGCAATACTGGAAACCTCCCCAGGCCCCTGTGGCCTCCTCCACCCCTGCCCCCCATTAGTAACTCCAGAATGCTTCTCCTGCCCCCACCTTCTTCCCTGGGGCATCAGAGGCCATTAGCCACATTGTAGTGTGTAAACAAATTGTTTTGCAATGATAGTTTGAATACCAAGTTGCTGGGGTTGTTCTTAAAATAGTCACGTGTAATGAATTTTAATCATTTTTAAGTTTCTTTTCATAAGACATAATAAATTCTTGTTTTGTATGTGTCTAGTTAATAAATTTTCAGTTGAGACTGCTCAAATGGGTGTAACAGATTTTTTAAACATCTGATTTGTACAGGGTATAAATACATGCATTTGAAATATTTGAAAATGGTGGATTCCTGCTTGATTCCTTTAGGGGAAGCATCTCTTATCAGCTGATGGCAGTGGCTCCTTCCTAAATGTCTCTATAAAAGTGTTATTTTCCCTAACTGAAATTTGGGCAGGTATGAAAAGGCTGATGAGGACTACCAGTCTCTAGAGAGAGCTTTTCCTTACTGAACATATCCAAGTCAGCCTGGAATTAACCCCCATCCCCTGAGTGTCCCTGTACCTGCCCTCCATCTTCCATCCTGTCCCACCCACTTCTTTGAGCTTGGGTCTCCAGTAGTGGTAAATTAAAAGGTGAGTGTAAGTGTCTCAGTGGAGACCATGTGCTATTTTGCGGAAAGTAAACATAAGGGAGCACCCAAAATCCCACATCCACAGGCCTGCCCCAGTTAAGGTTTAAAAATCTACAAGTTGATGCCAATCAATAAATGGGAGAAGGGAGCTACTCCCAAGACATGTAGACTACAAAATATAGGTCCAGGGAAGCAGATGTGGCTCAAGTGATTGAGTTCCCACCTACCACATGGGAGGTCCCGGGTTCAGTTCCTGGTGCCTCCTAAAGAAGACACGCAAGACAGCGAGCTGACACAACAAGATGATGCAATGAGAGACACAAGGAGTAAAACATAATGAGAAACACACCAAAGCAGGGAGTGGAGGTGGCTCAAGCGATTAGGCATCTCCTTCCCACATGGGAGGTCCCAGGTTCTGTTCCTGGTGCCTCCTAAAAAAGGAAGATGAGCACACAATGAACAGACACAGCAAGGGGGTGGAGAGAAATAAATTAATTAAATAAATCTTTAAAATATTTTATATATACATATATATATATATATATATATATAGGTCCACTGTCCTGTGGCTAGAGCCAACATCTTCTGGGGAGGCTTAAAGGACTGTGTGAGGATTAACTCCAGATAATTACTCAAAATGATTTTCAGTTAAAAGACTCTTATCTACAGAGTGTGTGTGCAACCTTTGATGACAGTGGGCATAAAATGGCATGGGGATTTGAGCTAAGTGGGGCTCCGAAATGAGCAAAATCTAAAGGAAAAGGTTTGCAACTGAAGAAAGAATATTCCCTGCCTAAGTGTTCACCAGCTTCCATGGGGAAGGAGAAACGGAAATTCCCAGGTTACCGTGTATCCATATATATAAATAATATATTGTGAATATACATGTTTATATCTATTAACTGCATATGGCAAACTACATAAAACTGTGGGGTCCAAAGTGTAGATTCAGTCACTGTCAACAAATACTTCTGTTGTCATCGCAGAGTTCCAGTTATGGAACTGCTCGGGGTTTGATACATGGTTTTACGAAGCTCCAGGCGGTGCCTGGCTGAGCTTGGACCCAGCCACATGGAGAGCAGCATCTCCAAAAAAACATGGCACTTAGACAACTAGTTTCGTGTCTGAGTTTGCTGTGCCCTACACTACCTTGGAGACACAAGACCAGGGGCATGCAAACACTGAAACACAAACACACACACACACTCGGAGAGAAAAGCAGTGCATTGGTACATGAACTGCTCCGTTCACGGGATCCTGCCGATTGTGCTGTAATCTTCTACGTTCAGTGAATATTCAGGATGGGCCTTTGCCCTGGGCTTGTGGCTTTGGCTCTGGCCCTTGGCTGTTCCTTGTTCCATTTTAAACAAAAAGTAGGGTTGATCGATACAATACAGGATGCCTAAGTAAATTTGAATTTCAGATCAATGACAGATTTTTTTTAGATAGATATGTCCCAAATATTGCATGGGATGTACTCACACTCAAAGTTATTCATTATCGATCTGAAATTCAAATTTAACTGGGCATTCTGTGTTTTATTTGCTAAATCTGGCAAGCCTACCAATAAGGGAAGCATTTTCTATGTCTGGGCCCCACTCTCTGGGTGTTATTAGCCATTAGATGAGAGTAGATGGAGATGTCTCAAGGAAGTAAGCGTTTGAAGCTCTGCTGGGACCATTTGCCGCCCTCCAAATTACAGGCCAACTTAAAGATAAGTAAACACAGATGTGCCCCTGAATGTGACACTACTTGCTTGTTATTACCATTAATCTTTAAAGATTCTTTAATGAGCCTCAAATTGAAGTGTACTGAACAATTGCCAAAAAATGTGGGGTTTTCCACACTGTGACACAGGGAAAACTGCTTTCAAGCTCGGTCCCTTGCAGGCCTGTCACCCTGTCTACAGTGTCCTGCAATTAGACTGACACTGTTCTTGGTTGTATTTATCTTAAGGAAGTTTATGTCCTCTTGGAAGGAAATTATAAACTTCCCTTTTATGCAGAGTCTTACTTAGTAAAAGCAAAAACGTAGAGGTCTTGGTTCGAACTGAAGAAAAAACTTCATGGCTAGAAGCTTTCTAATTGCTGTACATCCAAGCAGCATTCTTTCTTTATATAGAAAGCAGTTATAAAATTAATTTACAAGATGCCTACATGTTTTACAGTCATCATTTGAGAACACTGAGGTTTGATAAATACATTATACGCTACATTCCATCTGAAATGATGATCGAAGATTGTTTTAATTCTAATGCCGTAGTTTCACTCTTTTCTATTCCCCATTTTTTAAACTTTCCTTTTCCATTCTTCATTCTTTCTATTCTATGGGATGTCTGATGGGGAAATAGCAAGTGGTCTATCCAAAGCGATTGTACTAATAAGTAGTCATTAATAATGCTAATTTCACTGTTAGTGATCTTTATATTGTAAATAATTATATTATAAATATATCATATCATATTAAATGGCATCATATTTAGTGATCACCATGTACCAGGCATTGTGGCGAGTGCTTAGGTGTGTGGGTTCAATTTCATTCAATTCTCATGAGAGTTCTGTAAGTTAGAAACCCTCACTGAGCCCAGTTTCACAGATGTGGAAATGAAACACTGCATAACATACTGAAGGCAGCCTCTCTCTAAGTGGCAGAAAATCTTAAACAGCAGTGAAAATGCAAGCATCAAAATGTGACCCTAATAATTCTTCAGGAATAATTATTTTTTCTATTTTTAAAAAATAATTAATTTTTAAGGGAAGTTGTAGGTTTACAGAAAACTCATGCAGAAAATACAGCATTCCCACATACCCTACTCTCATGCGCAGTTCTCCCTATTAACACTTTGCATTCATGTGGTACTTCTGTTACAATTTATGAAATAGTATTTTTATAATTGTGCTATTAACTAAAGTCTACAGTTTACATTTGTGTTCCTTCTTTGTGTTACACACTCCTACGGTCTTTTGTTTTGTTTTTTCATTCCAGTAACATATGTATAACCTAAAATTTCCCCTTTTAACTGCATTCAAATTTAAATTCAGTGGTGTCCATCACTTTCTCAATGTCGTGCAGAAATAATTCTTAATTTTACCTCTCTGTGCTCCTAAATCAACAGTCGCAACGGAATTTAAGAAGTTGACTCCGCTGTGGTTGGGTTTATCATGCACACACTTGGCAATGAATATAAAATTCAGGTTCCCATTGGCTTTTAAAAGTCATTTCCTCTTTCGCGTAGGATAAGGCAGCACTTCCTAACATGTGTTTTACAGAATAATGGCCTTACGGAACATTGGTATGTACGACATAAAGAAAAAAGGGGCATCTGTGGTCAGTAAATACCGTCTTAGTCTGCCAGAGCTTCTATCACAAATGTCACACAATGGTTTGGCTTAAAGAATGGGAATTTATTGGCTTAGCGTTTTGAGGCTACAGGAAGTCCAAAATCAAGATAGGGGCCTCTTGCTAACTCCAGGAACCCACATGTTCTGGTGCTGGCTGCCAGCAACCCTTGGGGCTCCTTGCCTTGAAACACTGATCTCGTTACATGGTGAGGTCCTCTCCTCTCTGGCTCTGTGCCTTCCAGGTTCTCTTTATAAGGCGTCTAGGAATCCAGATAAGGCCCACCCTGCTTCAGCTGTGCCACACCACTACTGAAGGTAGCAACCCCAAAAGATCCTGTTGACAATGGCGTCACCCCCACAGGAACATGCTTTTTCTGGGGCACATACTTCAACCTGCCGCAGGTATGCACAGTCAAAGTCAAACCAAGTTCTCGGATCTAGGACTCTAGACTTTTACCCTGTGCATGTATCTGTTCTAGTCACTATTGCTGCAAAACGAGAAGTCCCAAACTTAGCGGCATAAAACAATAACCCTTTGACTGTGCCTTTGGACTTCGTGGGTTGGAATTAAGACACAGCAGAATGGGAATAGCTTGTCTGCATCCCAGGGTGGGTGAGCTTCTCCTCCAGAATAGTGCTAACCTCCGCTGTGTTCCTGGCAGGCGATTACTCAGCTTCTGAGAACTATCCTCAGGGCCAGGCAATGTCCCACCACACAAATCACCTGTGGCCCATGAAGTCGGCCTCCCCTTCCTTTGAGAAAGAATCCCAGGTTTAGCTGAGATTGCTACCCAGAGCACCCATCTCTTTTGCAGCTAGAGGCGCCATATGCCTAAATACTGGATGCACACTAAAGCGTTGCATGGACTTGGGGGAAGGCGGATAGCAAAGAGACATTTTTAGCATGCTCCCTCCTTCTGCCCAAGCCTGGAACCTGGATGCAATGACTAGAGTTAGAGTCGACACCTTGGACAAAGAGGAAACCGGAGGACCAATAGCACTCAGCGAAAGGGGCAGGACCGAAAACTCGGAGCCTGGAGCACCGTAAGAGCTCAGGACCACCGCCTGCTGGCCTTCTTTTACCTGCAAGAAATTATCTTGCATCATGTTTAAGCCACTCTCAGTTTATATTTCCCCACTATGCAGATACCTTTTTAAGGTATACTTTATGTTTCCCTCATTTAAACGTATGCATTAAAGGTCTGCAACTTGATGAATTTTGGCAGATGCATATACCAGTAAAAGCACTCTCCAAATCAAGATTACAAACATTTTCATCATGCCCCCAAATTCTTTCTTGCCCTCTGCAGTTCATCCCTCCCTCTGCCCCTGGCTCCAGGCAACCACTGACCTACTGTTTTTTGATCAATTAAAAATTAGTTTGCCATTTATAGAATTTTAAATGGAATCACACAGTGTGTCCTCTTTGTGGTCTAGCACAATGATTTTAAGGGCCCCATATCAGTAGTTCGCTCCTTTTTATTGTTGGGTACCCGTGTCTACCTAATTGCCTCTTGAGGGACATTGGGGTTATTTTCAGTTCCTCACCATTGTAAGTGCTATTGTGAACATTTGTGCGCAATTTTTGTATAAGTTCTTATTTCTCTTGGATAAATAGCTAGGCTATTTGGGTCATTTGCTAAGTATATGCTTAAACTTGTAAGAAACAGTTTTCCAAAGAGGTGCTGTTTTACATGCCATCGAGGAAGTTACAGGTGTACCAAATCCTTGTCAATAATAGCTTTTGTCGGTCTTTCCCATTTAGGCATTCTAAAGTGTCTGCAGTGATGACTCTTATGGTTTTAAGTTGCTTTTCCCTGGTGATTCATAATGTTAAGCTTCTTTTTGAGTGCTTTTTGGCCATTCTTATATCTTCTCAGGTAAAGCGTGTTTTCAAATGTCTTGCCCCTTTATTATTGGGTTGCCTTCTTATTAGTGAATTCTGAGAATTATAAGATTCTGGGTTTTGGTCCTTTTTCACATATATGTATTGGAAATATTTTCATTTTTCTGTGACTTGACATTTTTTCATAACAGTGCCCTTTGAAGACCAAAAGTTTTTAATTTTGGAGAAGCCCAATTTATGAATCATTTTTCCATTCATGGTTTATGCTTTTGATGTGCAAATACTTTTTTTGTTTTCTTCTTCAAGCTTTAGAGTTTAGCTTTTACATGTAGTTGTGTGATCCACTGTGGATGATAGCTGCTTCCTGAAGTTACTATTTCTTTGTCATCTCAGTATTCTTCTTTTGGTTTTTCAGTCTTCTGACACCTGTTTATCCAATTCCCTTTATTATGTATTTTCTGTTAAAAATAACGGGTGTCATTTTATTTTCTTCTCTGGACTCCAGTTGATACACCATCTAAAGGGAGAGATAAGATCCATTTGCCATTAACATTAATGTCTAAACAAATTCTTACTCTAAGGAATAAGCTTGTCTATAGTAGAATACCAGTAAGTCCACTCTAGTCCATTGTTCATTCCCCAATCCTGAGGATTCTGGGATGGTGATGCCCACTCCACCTCTGTTTGAGAGGGAGCTTAAGTCCCACGGGGCAGATGGATAGGACTATCTTGTTAGAAGTTGCCGACTCTCTCTGTTCCTTGAGATTGTCCATCATCACCTCCTTGTTAGTTGTCCTGGGTGAGTCCAATGAACTGGAGAGTAGGTGTTGCAACTGTGTTGAGATTCAGGGCCCGGCTGGCACATGGACAGCCCAAAGATTTAAGCCTCTTGGACAAACACCTGCCAACTCTAGTACTAACTATAGGTTCAAATAGAAGGGGCAAGAGAGCCGTGTGTAGGGAAAACACAAAGGAGTCCAACTGTGTCACACTGGGGAGCATAAATTCCAAAATAGGGCCCACTGGCAGGGCGCCAAACTCCTGAGCTGTCAGTCCTGCCTGTAGTGAACTTTCTAAAGTTCATTGGTGTGGAGGCAGTGGCCACCGGAGGTTCTAAGGGGAGGGAGAGGGAAAAAACAGGTGCAATATGGGGGCATTTTTGAGAAATTGGAATTGTCCTGAATCACGTTGCAATGATGGATACAAGTCATTCTATATTTTGTTATAACTTGCAAAATTGTGCAGGACAGAGTGTAAACTATAATGTAAACTATTATCCACACTTAGTGGCAATGCTTCAACATGTGTTCATCAATTGTAACAAATGTACCACACTAATGAAGGCTGTTGTTAAAGTGGGAAATTGTGGGAGGGGGAGGGAGGGTTCATATGGGAATCCCCTATATTTTTATGTAACATTTATGTAATCTAAAGTATTTTTTAAAAGGTGTGTTAAAAATTAATCATTTGATATTTCTGTCTTTGATAGGAATGTAGCCAATGTAATAATAAAATCATACTTATGAATAACTTTTGGTTTGATGGAAAAAAGGCATGGTATTTTGCAGTATAAATTATCATTGGTATTGTAACATAATGCAATGCTATGAGGGAAAAAAAACCTAAAGATTCTATGGTAGATAAACATTTACTTTATCTAAAAAAAAAAAAGAAGAAGAATCTTGGTGATCTCCTTCTCTATTACTCTGGGGAAGCCAGGCATAATCAACCTAGCTGACATCTCCATATTCACACAGCATATTAATAGAAAAGGGAACTATGAGTAATATGTCAATTCATTCTTTCAGTTGCTTAGCACTAATAGCTAACATTTCTTGATGTTCTGGGCATTGGGCATTTAGTACTCATAGTAACCTTATGAAGTAATTGTTTCTACTGTCCCCATTTTATGGATGAGATACCGAGTCTTAGAATTCAATTAATACGTAAATGTCCTACACTGCAGACTTTGTGGAAGAGATAGAGGTATTTTTCAAGGGTCTAAAGAACTAGCGTAAGTGATCATATATATGTAAATGGGAGGTTAACATGGATCAAGACAGTAGAAAAAAGGAAAAGGGTTTGGAATCACTGACACTGTCCCAGCTGGAAATGTGTAAGATGTTGCTAAGAGTACAGGCATCTAGAAGGTAACATAGAAATTTAGATGAGATGTGAGAGAATCCACTATAGGTCATTTATGGATTACAGAAAGGATTCTGGGAGTGAGGAATAAATACACAGCATGTGAACATGAGGAGGCAATAAAGAAGGACTTCTTGGGAAGCAGATGATGAAGGGGGTGGTGGTGGGTGAAGACTGTGTACCTGGTTGCAGGCTAGAGAGGATGGGGAAAGGCAGGGCTGGTTTATCCAGGTGTTGAGGAACTTTAGTCTGGATGGTAGGAGGCTCTAACAGAGTGGAGATTCATGTTCCTACCAGGATTCCAAGACGGCCCTCAACCATCCCCCTCCATAAGCCAGTGAATCAGAAGGTTCTCGCCAGTTGCTCGGGGTACCCGAGTCTCGGACGGAAAACCAGTTCATGACCTATGTTGCCTCCATACTGCACCGAGAACGCAGGTGTTCCAGTCGATCACCGCAGAGTCCATTCCTGGGAGAGGAAAGGCACCTGGAGCATGCCTTAGGCACCAGCTGGGCACCTCTGCGCATGCGTTCTCTTTAACCTCCTCTTTGCATGGGGCTATCAGTTAGGTCAGACAGCAAGTGTCGTGCAGAATTCAACTCTAGTAACAGGTAGACCATGAATAAAAACCCAGTCCTGTATTTTAGAAAAACATGGTTGCATTATTTTTTAAACTTTTCACTATCCAGTTAGGGATTTGCTGGGGACTGAAGCTAAATCTTAGGCACCCACCTGGCAGAGGGTGTCTTGAACTGCCAGGTGGGAGCCCTGGTTCCCAGGGTGGGGCCATTGTCTTCCTTGGTCAAGGCAGCCACCATTCCAAATCTCCAGCTTTCACCTGTCAGATGAAGGGGTTGGGCTGGGGATTGCTAATGATTTACTTCTATGTAATGCTTCATTGACTACTCCTGATATATATATATTTTTTTGCATTTTTAAGAATGGATTAAAACTAGTGGGAATATAACAAAAATAAGTCACATGCTTTTAAAAATATATGATACCCATAGGTCCACAAATTATACACAGTTTTTAGAAAGGAAACTTCCTTCAGATTTTAAAACACTCCAAATGATTTAAACTTTCTTTTTCCCATGTGTTTGCAGGGGGAAAAAATCATAAGAAAAATGTGGAGAGCAAATGCATTTTTTCCACAAAAGTTGCTTCCATTTCACTTGAAAAAAGAACTGAAAATACCAAAATTCCAAAAGAAAACCAGTTTCCATGGTACTCTCAAAGGTGGTGGCAGAAAATTTGGTCTCATGAAAGGTCCGCATGGCCCTGGATGCCTGATGGCCCTTGAACCCCTGTGGTTCATTCAAGGACACTGGTCCTTTCCTTCTATCAGCAGATGCTTCAGGAAGCCAAATGCTTCCAGCATCACCCAGGGCCACAGAGAACACAGGTCAGAAGTTGGTTGCAAAATCTTTCCAAAGGGTAATTTCAACCAAATAGTCCATCCCTTCTTTGAGAAAAGCCAATTTCTATTTGCTTTATAAAAATGGAGATTGCAGGCTGGCAGCTTTTCCATAATCACTGTTATGATGTATTGTGATCTTCTCTTGCTGTCCAATGTGGTTCATCTTTGCATTCAACAAACATTCACTGAGCAACTACTAAGCATCAGTACTTCTATAAGAGCCTACGGACTCAAAATCTACTAACTGTAGTTTGTACCCTTGTAAAGACTCTCAGTGTATAGGAAGAATCAGACAATTAAAAAAAGCATTGTGCCAAAAATTAGATTAAAACTTTAGACTTATTAAAACAATCCAAGAAAGCTTAGTGTATTCATTCCCCTACTTTCTAAACAGTATGGGGTCACAGGGGTGGTGGCTCAGGGGTTAAAAAGGGAGTGATCAGTGACCTCAGCCCTTTGGGGCTCTGACATCCCTGGGGAACCCGCCCCCAAGGCCATCTTTCAGCAGCTGGTGATGAAGCGTGGGCTTCCTGGTGACCTGGTACCAGGTCGCTGCCTCTTTGGAGTTCTCTGGCTGAGACTGGGGTCCACACCAGCTCAGCCTCACTCTCCCACTCCAAGGACACCCTCCTGCACTCAGCACCAGCTCCTCCAGCTCCAAGCTGGCTCACCGCTGTCTCCAAAGGTGGGCACAGTCATTCCCACGAGACAAGCACCTTGAATTTCAGCAAAGGCAGCTCAGGACGCACGGGGAGAAGCACAGGCTGGGCGAGGCTCATCTGGGTCCCTCTCTCAGGTGTGCCATTTACCAGCTCTGCCATCACCAGTGAGCTACTGAATACTCTGGGGGCAGAGCTCCCTCTTCAAGATAATAAAGGATAGAAAATCCACTCTAGAGGGATGTTCCAAGGATTACCTGAAATGGTGAATAAAGAATACCTGCCTTACATTTGCCAAGCAACAAATATCTTTCTATAGACTCTGCCTCCTTGGGAAACTCTCTGACCCTAGCAAGTCAGCGGGTCGGACCGCTCCTCCGTCACCCTCCACCGCTGCGTTAACATGACTACTGCCATCACCTTTCCACTTATTTTTCTCTTCTCTCAGACTATATAAATTATTTGGCAAGTAGCATGTTATTTTATCTCTTCAGGATTCTAGCAAAATGCCTAGCACATTGTAGATACTTTATAGACATTTGCAGAACTAACATTCTAAAAATTTTAGGCTAGCCTTGACCCCCTCCATTTCCTCCACCCTCCATCGCCAACTCTCTGAGTAGAGCACACTTTGTGTATGCTTTTCATGTTTATTTCAGTATTTTTGGTTATTTTATCACCTGTAGCTAACGTGCAGAGGGTCTGTGATGTTTCCCATACATGACAGAGGCAACCTGTAAAGCTGTTGTTTTATAATAAAAACTAACCAGAAGTTTCCACATTGCTTTCTTCGAAAACAAACACTGACCCGGTTCTATACCAGCTCACATATCCCTAGTTAGAGACCACAGCCGTAGCTTAACTCCAAAACCGTTGGAGTCTTGAGCCACATTGATGTTCCGCCAAGTATCCTGCTAAATGCTGGACTCTTGAAAAATAGCTTTAAGCTTTCAGAACATCCTTCCATCCCCGTATGACCTCTGTCTCCTTTTCAGGTCATTCAGGTTTCTATAAAAAACTGTGTGAAATAGGATTATTTCACTCATTGCAGCCCCAAATGTTACAATATAAAACATTTCACAGGTCCAGGAACAACTGTGGGATATTATAAGTAAATGACACTTCCAGTCATCTAACATGGAAACCTCCCCAAAGACCAGCCCAGGAACGGTTCAGATGGATTTGCAATATTCTTTATAGGTTTTGGAAAAATGCAAAATTTCTCATCAGATGTTTTTCTCTTGAAAAGCCAAAGAATGGAGAAAATGCCTTTTTCTGGAATTTCCATCTATAAGGATGTAACTGGAAAGATTAAAATATTTTTTTTACCCAGAAAAATGTGGTAAGACTCATTACGCATGGATGAGAAATGTAATTAAAGAGGCATACTGTTTGCTGGACTTACACTGCAGCTGTCCAGGGCTCAGTTTGGGTCACTTAGGCTCTGGGAAGCATGTTTTCCATGACAGGAAGCCTCAGCGCACTGCTCTTTTCACATCTCCCTACTCACAGACCCCCGCCATCTCACTAGCTCAGCTGCCCATCTGCCACCCCCCACCATCAATGCCAACCCTGTCCCTCTCTCCCCGGAGCTGCACATCCCCTCCACTGACACCCACTTCCTTTCCAATCAGCCAGCACCTCTGCGTTACTTGTGCATAGTCCCAGACTTTCAAGTCTCTGCCCTCCTCTGGCTCACACACCCTCTTCCCCTCCTTCTGGCCCCCTGGGCTCTCCTTTCCTTCTCTTCCTTGTTCCACACACCCCTGCCTCTTCCCTCCATGGAAGGCACAGACCCCTCCATTTTCAATCCTGCAAACCGCCCACTTTTCATGCTTCTTCCCATACTTTTCCATCCACTCAGCTCTTCCTTACTCCCAAACCTGCACCCCAGCTCTGCATGCCAACTGGACACACTCATGAGCCAGGAGCAGCCCCTTCTGAAGGCTCAGACACCCTCACACAGAGGCAAACACACTCATGAACGGAAGAGCAAACGGAACGGTGTGTGAACGGTAGCGTCCCTGCTTCTCTCTTCTGCCAACTAGAAAACAGAGCAGGCTGCAGATTTAAAGCCGCCCTCGCTTCAGCGAGTTTCTATCCTTTGTCAGGACTTGAGCTGGCCCCTTGGTAAACAAGGCAGATGGGGCAAGAAATTCACCACTAGCAGGTACTGAGGCTGGCAAATAAGTCACAGTAAAATATGACAGAAGCCACCACAGAAATGCTTTCGTTGAAGGGTCAAGGCCACCAAGACCTGCTTTCCCCAGCTCTGCAGAGGCGCAAATGTGGATGTTTTCAACACGCAGGCTCAGCCTCACCCTGTGCTCAGGCCGTGCGTCAGGCATTCCCTTGCCATAAGGTAGCGGATTTGGAATTAGCCTCTGGCTTTAATCCCTTATAAGGATTGCCCTTAAACCTACTCAGCTTTAGCCCTGCTCCTAACCCTGGTCCTGCACCAGTGCTTTCTGCCCTGACCCAAGCCTCACCCTAGTGGTCCAGGATCGGCCTGTGGTACCACTTAAGAAATCTGCTCAGTCCGCATCCTACACAGTAGGGGCAGCAATCCTTTGTCCATCATTTGCATTAGTAGCTGACCACCTTGCCCTGACCTTGGGCGTGTCCTCTGCCCGGAACATGTTTCCCCTTTATCTTTGGGATCCCCAACACCTCCTTCAACAGGCGTAGCAAATGCCACTGGTCATGACAGGTGCAGGCTTGTAGATTTCACAGAACAGGGCTGCGGAGACCCAAACCATGGACTCTCATCACCCCAAAATGGACACTCATCAGTCCAGATCCAGTGTTCACAGAGCCCGATGGGTTCTAGATCTTTGTCTTCCAGCTCCAGTCTTCCCGGAGTTGGTCCCTTGCGTGGGCAGGCAGTAGAAGCTTGCAGGGGCCTCTCCTGGAGGCAGGAGGTGTTGTTTTGCCCTCAGCTCTTGAGCCAGTGCCTGGCAGAAATCAGCTTCCACAGTCACTTGGTGGAGGACGAAAGAAGGAATAAAACCGTGGGCAGAGAGGAGGGAAACAGACATTCTGCCCAACCTACCTTCTTCTAGATTGGAGGATAACACTCTCAACTGCATTGAGAGCCCAATTACCAAAGCTGAAAAGCAGACGTCCCTAACCCGTGGCATTTAACCTTGAGGCTGGTGCGCTCCAGGCACAGGCAGCAAAGACTTCCCTGGCATCATCTGTCTACATTGCATGGACCAACCACCAATCGTCCACGTAGCTGAGAAGCTACCGCCATTCCATGAGCAGGCGGCCAGCATCAGTTTTGTTTGTGGGCTGACAGCGCATGCTTATGTGTTACCTCTGAGATGCGGTGGAAATGGGCCCAGTAGATGTGGCTTAAATATTAGCTCAGCTGCAGACCTGCTATGTGATCTTGGTAACTTGCTGAACCTCTCTGAGCTTTATTTTTACCTTTGTAATATGTAATTGTGATGTCTATCTCACCTCTTAGTAGCTAGAATTAAGTAAGTTAAGCTTCGGACATTTTCCTAAACTCTTAAATTTATCCTTTTTTTACCTTGAAATGTCCAGGATATGAAAGATATCTCAACATAGCCTGTCAAAGTTTTATATACATATAAAGCTCAAACAGTAAGGAGCCAGACTTTTATCATGCTAAGGCATTGATTTCAAAAGGCTCAAATTCTGACCAAAAAAAATTTTTGCGTTTCTAGTTTAAACAAGTATAACAGATACATATAAGTAAATATGACATTGTTAGACAGCAAAATCCCCAAATACAACCTCTTTATTGGAAATGTAAATAAGAAAAATCAGCCAGAAACTATATAGTTTGGGGACTTTTCATGAATTGGAAAACATTCTAGATTTTCTCAGCACAAGATATCATGGACCCAATAGGCTTGATGCAGTGTGTGAGAAATTGCAGCGAGGATTTCATAGGAAAGAGAAAACCACACTGTCCTGTGACCTGTTGATAACAGGTGTAAGTGGCTAATTTCAGGCATAAAACTAGTAATAGATTTACTTATAATTATAAATTCCACTAATTATCCGCTGTTAGTACCATGCCTTTGGTTTAAGAAAGCGAGCCATTGAATATGAATCAACAAGGATCGCCGTGGGATGTAGACAAAGACTTTGGATGGCACAAAACCATGGAGCAGAGAAAGGTCTAGAAACAAGGCTCTGACTGAAGGCCCATTTCCTGAGCTCTGCTGACGGTTCCTCCCAGGCTTGAGAGAGGACATGAAGGAGGCACCTGAAACTACAATTCATTCCTGTGTTTATTTTAACCTTTTCTACACAGCCGTGCTCATATAGTCACATTTAATGATGTACCTATGTCCATAACTCTCTCCAGATTGCCCCATAATCTACCTCTATATTTCTGGCCCCACGAATGTGCTGATGCTTTAGGAGCATCAGTTATTCCCCAATTTTTATTTTGATATATATTTTTAAGTTGACAGCTAAAGGACCGCTTTGAATGTCATTAAAGAAAGGGACTTTATCTGATGCAGTGTAGGCAGATGAGGCAGAGCCGGTACTGCCTCCTTCTGGTAAAAGGCTGGCACAGGGGCATTTCCTCTCTAGAAAGCCATTCAGTACACGGTTTTTCTGATCAGTGCTAAAGGCACCAAGATGCATGCTTTGTGACCTGCTAGCAGTAGGGAAAGAAGAGGAGACATAAATGTAGATATGAGAACACAGGTCCAAACACCAAAGTGCTATGCGCGATGTTTAAAAAAAAAAACGTAGGCCACCAGTGCTGATTCAGATTCAATTAGAAAAACAGAAACACACAAGTTGAGAGAGATTCAATATAAAGAATTACCGTAAGAGGTGTTAAATAAGTAACCGAAACACAAGGAAAGAACACTAACAAACAGTGGAGGTTGCAGCCACTGTCCTGAGGCTGGGGGTACAAAGGGAGGAGGCTGGAAGAATTAAAATTAGAAGCGTGTAGAAGGGGCCCCTAGAGATGGGACTTTTATCACTGAAGATGGAGACCAGCTGCCGGTGCTGAGAAAAAGGAAAGCTGGATGCAACTACTGCTGCAGGAAGAAACTGCTGCTGCTGGAGGGAAGAAGCATTACCAGGCGATGCTCCCAGGAACAGGAAAAAAAAGAGAAAGCAGAGAGAAAGTATGAATCCCTCTCCCTCTCCCAGCCTTCCCTACCCTATAGCACCTGCCGTGACAGTCCTAGCAGGGCCAAGCAGGAATGTGGTTTGCAGACTCCCAGCCCCAGTGTCTCAGAGTCTAGAGGGGACAATAGCCTCATAGCTGGCACACAGAGAAGAACGGGGAAAGAGGGCTCTCCAATCACTGGATTTCTCAACCTCGAGGTTATGATACAATTTAGGACCTGAGCTGCTGTGACTCCAGGGCAGATTGAAACTGCTACTGCTCAACAACAAAAATACAAGTAACCCAATTAAAAATATGGGCAAAGGACTTAGTAGGCATTTTGCCAAAGAATTATATACAAATGGCCAATAAGCACATGAACAGATGCTCAACATCATCAAGCATCAGGGAAATGCAAATCAAAATCACAGTGAAGTAGCATTTCACCCTCAAAGGATGGTTATTATTTTTCAAAATGGAAAATAATAAGCGGTGGTGAGGACGTGGAGAAATTGGAACCCTGTACATTGTTGGTGGGAATGTAAAATGGTGCAGCCAGTGCGGAAGGCAGTTTGGCAATTCCTCTAAAAGTTAAACATAATTGCCCCACAATTCCACTTCTAGGTATATGCTTAAAAGAATAAAAACCAGGAACTCAAACAGATACTTATGTATCAAGTTCATAGCTCCATTATTCACAATAGCAATAACCCAAAGGTCCATCAGCTAGATGAATGGATAAAGAAATTGTAGGTTATGGATGCAATGAAATATTATTCAGCCATAAAAAGGAATGCAACGTGGGTGAACCTTGAAATATGCCAGGCACAAAAGGACAAAAACTGTGTGATTCCACTTATATGAAATATCTAGAAAAAGCAAGTTCAGAGTCAGAAAGATTAGCGGTTATAAGGAGTGGGGGTTGCTTGCATACAGGGAGTTGTTGATTAATAGGTGCAGAGTTTCTGTTTGAGGTTTTGAAAAGGTCTTGATAATGGTTAGATGGTGATGTAGCACAACATTGGAATGTGATTAGTGCCACTGAATTGTGTACTTACAAACAGTTAAAATGGAAAATTTTGTGTTATATGTATGTTACCATGATGAAAACAAATAGCAATTGATCCGAAATAACACAAATTATCTTAAAGATTTTTCAGAATGTGGCAACACTGCAAGTGGAATATTGTCATTAAATATTCTTCTAATATATCATTTTAATGACAGATTATTATTTCTTCTGTGGATATACCAAAATAAAGGTCAGTGAATCATATCAATACCAAGCTGCGTTGAAGCAAGCTGGTATTGATATGTCATCGTGTGCTCCTTGGGTTATTTAATTAAGATAAATTACTAAGTGTAGACTGGCTAAATCAAATGATAGCAACATCTTTTCTGAAGATTTTTATATATAAGTCAAATTATCTCAAAAATTGTATTGAAAATTTGTGATCCCATTGACAGTATATAAGATTCTTGTTCAAAGATTGCCTATTTACAAAGGTCACTTTCTGTATCAAAATCATTCATCTGGGCAAGTTTGATAATTTTTTCTACTTTTATATTCTTTGTTAATTTCTAATGCCCAGGTATTCACGAGCAATTTGTGAAGTAGAAGTATTTTTTTTTCTTTTAAAAAGCAAAGCATATTTATTTATCCTGTGAATCACATAATATTTTTGACAGCAGACAACTGATTCAAAGTTACAGTCAAGTAGCTTCACAAGTGCCCAGCAAAATTGCACTATAGAATGGACTCATAAGGCACATGGCACACTTGCTATTTGAATACTCTCTAAAAATCTGAAAACAAGATGGTCAGTAACTAGGAAAATCTGCAAAGAACCATCTCTGCCATCACTTGTGGGCTTTAAATTTAAGAGATTGCAGAGTTCTCTTATTTCCTGAATATTGGGGCAGAATGGTTTAGACAATTTTTTCAGTATTTTCAACAATGTCTTTTCTTTAAGATTCCTTAAGAAAAAACTATATTAGAAAACATTAAAAATGTAACTTTTAAAATTCAGTTTATTTACTGCTTAAAGATCAATTATAAAATAAACAATATATTAACAACTGACTAGATATATTTATTTCAAATATAAAAGACAAGATACTGATGGTTATAATATTTAAATAAACACACTGAAATGAATGAAACATGAAGACCTCATTAGACAAATTAGCAGAAGAATATTTATTCTCAGTAATCATGTAAAAATTTCAAATTAATAGATTTTGTTTTCTTAGTTTTATAAACTTTTCAATTATTAATTGCAATAGATGATTATTAATGACAATACTTAAATGCCAGTGAGATGTGTTGAAGTTCATATACACCTGTGTTTCTGATAGCACTTTAATTTGGCCATCACGTTTTGTAAGAATGTTAAAATTAAAAACACTCCTTTATAACTTCTCCTAGATATCCAGATCTCTTGCCTCAGTAATCTCATGCTGGGAATTTTTTTTTAAAGGGCGCATACCAAAAAAGCAAGAGCGAATTTCAGCACTGTCTAAACAGAACAAAAGGAAAAAGAAAATTGTATATATTCTATAACAAAGTATAATGACCAAATCAAATAGGAGACCTTTGTGAAGACCGGCTTTTTGCATTTAACATGCTAAAGAGACTACTATCACAAGAGAGATAATAAACATTATTTGCAGCAGGAGATTTATATAAATAAATACTCTTGTTACGATAGCGGCAGGGCGTGATCTATTTCACTCCCGATTATCTATAGTGATCACACGACGTAGAGTTTTTGAATGAAACTCCAGTGTGGAAAATCAGCCAGAAATGACTGCTGACTCCCTTGTGGGGTGGATTCCAGGTGCTCCGTGCCTTCCCGGGTGGAGGAGGAAATCCCGTTAGGCTGAGAGTCTCAGCACAACCGGTGGCTTCTCAGTGGTCCAAGGATTGTTTCCCTCTGAACCTGTACAAATTCTTGGGTCAAGTGATTTAATTAGGGCTTACTTTCCTAAAATTGCTGGCGTAAAATCCACAAACTTTATACTGCACGGCCAGGAAATTGATGCAAACACAGATTGCTCTGGTAGGCGCCAATAAAAGTTCCTGTCCATGTCACGTGGCCCAGCACTGCAGAGAATTGGTGCCTCGGAGTCTGAGAAAAGTCGGCCCCGTTTTATTAGTATTATCAGGGGTACACCCTGCCTTTATCTAAAGTGCTACCGCATGTTGTGGATGCATCTGATAAAACTAGAGCTAACAGACTGGCTTTATTGTCAGGCCACTAACGGGGAGTAGGAAGCCCAATGGGACCTTTTCCCAGAACAGACTTGAGAACTAACTGTCACGCTTGGAACGCATACGTGCACCTTTATTTTATGTTGCTACCCCAGTGAGCCACGATGATTGTTCTGGGCTCTTTCTGCTCCTAACGTCCTGAATTGTGTTTTCAAGAAGGGCTTTGGATGCCTTTTCCTGTTGTGGGTCTTGTGTTTATGGGTTGCTATGGATTATTCAAAAAGTAAGTTGAAAAGTTAATGACCAGCTGTTAGCCAGCTCCAGGAATGCTTCAAGCATTATGAGCTCGAACAGGGGCAGAGAGTGCTGCGCTGGAAGTGGAGTCAGGTGAATTTTCCTTGCTGTTCGCTTGGTTAAATATGACTGCTCTTTTGGGAATTGAAACATAACTTTGCAGAAAATGAGCATTTAAAATGTTAAGGAAAACTCGTTTGATGTCCTAAGGACCACGTGGCTCAAGGAATAGACAGAGCATGGACATTTTAATCCCGAGGCCCAGACGCCTCCTCTGCAAGCTGCGAGCTCTGCGCCAGGTGGCATTCCCATTCCTAGAAATGGGAATGGTTAAGCAAGACTCCAAAGCATCATTCTCAAGAACAAACTGCACTCTCTATAAACGAGGAGGTGTTTTGTGTGCAAAACGAGGTATTATTCTGTGCTTCTCTGCAACACTACAACTTAAATTATTTGAAGTCAAGAATTTTTAGATAAGGGCCCATCTGATTTTTCCCCCCAGCTTTTTATTTGGATATTGCAATAATGCGGCGTGTTTGGTGTCCAGTTCCTGCAGAGGCTTAGCCAGTCTCCTTGGGGAGCCGGGTATCTCCAACCTCTTTGCCTTCAGGGCTGATCACGGAGTAGGATAGTGTGGTGCAGCAGGTTTATAGAGCTTTTATTTGTTTGTTTTTTGGCTGCCTGACAGCTGTGTGCTTGAAATTCCTTATGCTTCTTAATGGAAGAGTCAACTTGTCACTGAAATGATAAAAAAGCAGGGAACTCCTCCCTTCTAGCTACCCTCCCCACCACTCACCACCCCTCCCTTCCTAAGTATTTGACAGGCTGAGCCTGGATCAATTGAACAGAAAAAAAATTATTTTCTTTTTTTGTTTTCTTCCAGCAATGTTTTCTTTTTAATTAATTAATTTTATTGAGACATAATTCATACATCATAACAATCACTCCTTTAAAATGTACTGTTGAGTGGCTTTAATATATTCATAAAGTTATACAACCATCACTGCTAATTCCAGAATATTTTCATCACCCCAGGAAGAAACCCCTTACACATTCTCAGTCACTCCCCACGGCCCCCAGCCCCAGTCCCTGGTAACCATGAGTCTACTTTGTGTGTCTGTGGCTTTGCCTGTTCTCAATATTTCATATAAATAGAATGATGCATTTTGTCACCTTTGACATCTGGCTTCTTTTGTATGGCATACTGTTTTTGAGGTTCACTCATGTTGAAGCATGTATCAGTATTTTCTTCCTTTTGTAAGGCTGAATTATATTCCACCAATCAATATACCATATTTTGATTAGCCATTCAGCCGTTGATGGATTCCTGGATTGTTTCCATTCTTTGGCTATTAAGGATAGTGCTGCTATGAAAATCTATGTACAGGTTTCATGGACATGTGTCTTCAATTCCCTTGGTTATGTTCCTAGGACTGGAATTGCTAGGTGACGTGGTAATTCTATGTATAACTTTGTCAAAACTGCCCAAACGGTTTCCACAGTAACTGCACCATTTTACATTTCCACATTTCTAATGCATGCGAGTTCTAGTTTCTCCACCTTTTTTTTTTTCAACAGTCTTCTCAGTTATAGCCATCCTAGTGGCTGTGAAGTGGTAGCTCATTGTGGTTTTGAGTTGCATTCCACTAATGGCTAATGATCATAAATATCTTTTTATAAGTTTATTGGTCCTTTGTATGTCTGTCCTAGAGAAATAAGTCCCTTACTTATTTGTTAATTGGGTTGTCTTTTTTATAATTGAATTATCAGTGTCCTTTATATATTTCTGTATTCAAATCCCTTACCAGATATTATCCAATATTTTCCCATTCTGTGGGTCATTGTTTCAATTTCTTGAACTAATTTGCAGAAAAGACTATCACTGCACAGTTGAATTTTCTTGGTATCCTCCATGAAAATCTATTGACTATAAATATGTAAGATTTATTTCTGGACTTTCAATTCCAATCCATTAATCTATATTTCTATCCTTATGGTCATAACAAACATGTTTGATTATTAGATACTTGTAGACATTTTTGAAATAGGTCATTGTAAATCCTTGAACTTTATTCTGTTTTAAGATAGGCTTAGTGATTCTGGGTCTCTTTGCATCTCCTATTGAATTTTAAGATTTGCTGATCTATTTCTGAGAAAAAAGTAGCTGAGATTTCATTAGGGACTGCATTGACTCTACACATCAATTTGAGAATTATTGTCATCTTAACAATATTAAGTCCTGATCCATGAACATGGGATGTCTTTCCCAATTATTTAGGTCTTCTTTAGTTTTCTCAACAATATTTTGTGTTTTTTTGTGAGCAAGTTTTGCACTTATTTCATTAAGTTTATTCTTAAGTATTTTACTATTTTTTATGCTATTGTAAACAGAATTATTTTCTTATTTTAATTTTCAGATTATTTATTGCTAATGTAGATAGATAGTTGAGTTTTCTATGTTTACCTTGCAACAATATATCCTGCAATATTGTTGAACTCACCTATTAGTTCTAATAGTTTTGAGGGGATTCTCTATGCACATGATCATTTCATCTGTGACTAAAGATACTTTTGCTTCTTCCTTTCCCATTTGGATGCTATTTTATCTTGTCTAAATTCCCTGGTTAAAGCCACCAGTATAATGTTGAATAGAGATGGCAAGAGCAGACATTCTTAGCTTGTTCCTCATCTTAGGGGAAAAGCTTTTAGTCCTTCACCACTAAATACGATGTTAGCTGTGGATTTTTTGTAGCTGGCTTTCATCAGGTTGAACAAGACCTCTCTATTTGTAGTTTTTTGAATGGTTTGTCATGACAGGGTGGTGAAATTTGCCAAATGCTTTTGTTATTAATCATCTGTTGAGATGATTATGTGGATTTTTTGTCTTTTATTCTGTTAATATGGTATATTACATTGAGTGATTTTCATATGTGAAACAACCTTACATTCGTGGGATAAATCCCACTTGGTCATGGTTTATAAGCCTTTTTATATGTTGCAGGTTATCGTTTGCTAATATTTTGTTAGGGATTTTTGTGCCTGTGTTAAGAGATATAGGTACGTAGTTTTCCTTTCTTGTTCTGATAGTCTAGTAATATTGTCCTCAGAAAATTAGTTGGGAAGTTTTCCTTTCTCTTTTATTTTTTGGAAGAATTTGTGGAGAATTGGTATGAATTCTTTAACTATTTGGCAGAATTCACAATGAAACTATCTGGGCCTGATTTTCCCCTTGTGGGAAGTTTTTTGATTACTGATTTGATCTCTTTTCTAATGTAAGTCTCTTCTTGTACCTGTTTCAGTAGTCTGTGTCTTTTGAGAAATTATTCCATTTCTTCTAAGTTATCTGATTTGTTGGCAGACATTTTTTCATACCATTCCTTATGATAATTTTTATTTCAATAGTGATTTTTATCATGTCATCCTAAAGGATGTTAATTTCATTGATCTTTTTAAAGTAACAACTTTTGGTTCTGTTGATTTTCTCTCTTGTTTTTCTACTATTTTATTTTTTCTGCCTTAATATTTATTTTTTCCTTCCTTCTGCCTGCTTTTGTCTTAGCTGGTTCTCTTTTTTTATGGTTTCTTAAGATGGAAGTTGCAGTTACAGAATTTGAGATCTTTACTTATAAAATTAGGTTTTTATAATTATATTTTCCCTATAAGCACTGTTTTAGCTTCATTTATTTTCACCCTATTGGTGTCTTTAAATCTAAATTGTGCCTCTTGTATATATATATTTGGACTATATTTTTTAATCCATTCTGTCAATTTCTCCCCATTGGTTGGAATATTTCATTCACTGAATTCAATGTATTTACTGATAAGGTTTATATCTGCTATTTTCTTTTGTTTTTTAAGTATCTTATATCTGTTTTGTTCCTTTGTACCTCCATTACTGCTTTCTTTGTGTAAAACAGATATTTTCTAGTGTACAGTTTTAATTATGCTGTCATATCATGATAAAAGATCATTTTTAAGTTATTTTCTTAGTGGTTAAAACTTGGGATATAACTAACAATTTATGACAGTCGAGTTTGGATTAATATCAATTTAATTTCAGTGCTATACAAAAATGTCATTCCTACATATACCTCTGCTCTCTCCACCCTCCTTTGAGCTAATTTTGCCATAGAAATTACATTGTTATAAATTCTAAGACTATCAACACAGTTTTTAAATTATTGCTTTATACAATTGCCTTTTAAATCAGATAGGAGAAAAAAAGCCTTACAAATGGAAAAAATGCATTTATTCTCTGTTAAATCCTCCCTTACCAGTGTTCTATCTTCTCATGTGACTTTGACCTATCATCTAGAGTCTTTTAATTTCAACCTGAAAACCTCACTTTAATATTTCTTGTTTGACAGCCTTGCTAGCCACAAATTATCTCAGGCTTTACTTATCTGATACCATCTTAATTTCTCCTTCATTTCTGAATGATAGGTTTGCTAGATAAAGAATTCTTGGTTGACATTCTCTTCTTTTCAGTACTTTGAATGTGTTGTCCCACCACCTGCTGGCCTCCATGGTTTCTGATGATTTATCTGTTTATAAGGGTCCCTTCTATGTTGCAATTTGCTTCTTTCTTGCTGTTTTCAAGATGAGAGAGAAGGAGGGATGAAGAAGGGGAAAGGAAAAATGAGAGCTCTAATTTAAGTACTTTTCCCAAGTAGTCTATAAGCAGCATGAGAGCAAGGTCCACATCTGTTTTGTATAGAGAATTCCCTGGAGAATTGGACGGCACACTTAGCACAATGCCTGGTGCCAATTAGGCTTGGTGTACATACTTGTTAAATTAATCGATACCGTAATTTGCTCATTATAATTAGCTTTCTCATTCCACATCTAAAATCAGGACTGATTATGCCAGCTATTTTTCTTGTGGGATGAGGATGCTAAACTATAAAAAGGCTTACCTAAAGACTTGGGTTTTAAATTTTAAATTTGGAGGCAAGTGTAAGAATTGTACAGAGAACTCCCATATGCATTTTATCCAGATTCATCCACTGTTTAAAGGTACAGAGAACTCCCATATGCATTTTATCCAGATTCATCCACTGGACATTCACTTGCTTGCCATCTCTCCCATTTGATAGGAATTTACATGCCCTTATAGCCTTAAATATTTCAGTGTGTATTTACTAAGAAAGAGGATGTTCTCTTACCACAATTTAAGTATCAAAATCAGGCAATTTAACGTTGGTGCAAAGCTAATTTAATTATCGATGCAATACTAAGCCATTGCTACAATAATAAATCTAATCTATATTCAACTTTCACCAGTTGTCCCAATCACGCTGCCTATGGTTATTTTTTCTTGCTGTTGCTGGGTCCAACCTAAGATCACCCAGTGCTTTCAGCTGTGTTTGTTTAGATGCTTTTAAACAGGAAGAGTTCCTCAGCCTTTCTTGCCCTTTCACAGCTTTGATGTTTTTGAATTGTGCAGGCCAGTTATTTTGTAGAATGAGTTTGCGGAATGATTTGCGTCCATAGGATGTTCCATCATGATTAGCTCAGCTTGCCCATTTCTGGCAGGAACTACCTAGAAGTAGCGGCATGTCTTTCCCTGTGCATGACCATGGAGCTATTTCATCCTCTTACTGGTAACATTCAGTCTGATCATTTTGTTACAGAAGAGTCCACCAGGTTCTGCCACTGGAAAGTTATTGTTTTAGGTCTTCCTTAGTTTTCATCTGGCCAACAGAATACCATGTTCTGTGTTTCTGGGAACAGCACTTGGACCAAAGCGCAGCGCAGGTTGGAAGGCGGAGGATATACAGACTGCAAGAAGCCATTCATTAATGACTCCATCATTCAATCATCAAACAGTTAACTGCAAGATTCTTCCTGTGTGAGGCATCGGGTAAAGCGAACACTGAAGGTTCTTATGCAGAAGTATGGAATGAGCAGATCACCTGGAAGATTGGTTAGACAAGGGGGAAACTGGGTGCAGGAAAAAAAATAATAACTGTCCAAGGGATAGCGGTAGAGCACCCGAATCAAGGCAGGGGCAGTGAGAATGGGGAGGAAGGGGCGTTGGTCCTTTGGAGGCAGAATCAACGCGACTTGGGTAAGATGTGAAAGGGGAAGGGGAAGGGCTGTGGAGAGGGAACACAGAAGGCGGGGAAATAGTTAAAGTAGCTGGAATCTCTTGTGCACCTCCTGGTCCTGGAGAGGGGTCGGTAGCTCTGATCCATAAAGGGGCCTGACCCAGGGCTCCTGGGCACAGCTGGTGACACACTGAGCCCAGAAGAGGGAGCCACGGGCCCTCCCGGGACAGAGGGGAGTCTGGGGGGCTTCACTAGCAGAGAGGGGTGGGGGCGTGCCTTGGACAGAGCCACATCAGCCTGTACAATGGTCCAGAACAGGAAAGCAATGGGGTTATTGAGAGAGATGGCTCTGTACTCACAACTTAAAATTCTGGAGCCATTTATAGACGCGAGGACCCACTGTGTGCGCTTGCTCTTTGTGGCCAAATGAACTATGACCCCGCAGCCCAAGCCATCAGCCTGTGCCCCCAGATCCAGGGGCCCTGCTCATCAGAGGGTACGGCCCTGGGGGTGGAAGCAGGACCAGCTTCAGGGTCGGACAAGCCTTCTGCTGTTTTCCATGGATGTTTTCTTTGACTCCTGAAGCCCCTGTTCCCCGTATACAGGTCGAGAGTAAAGTAGAAAGTACAGCGTTTTGGACCATTGTACAGGTTGGCATGGCTCTGCCCAAGGGACGCCCCCACCCCTCCCTCTAGTGTGGCTCCCAGGCCTCCCCTCTGTCCCCGGGCGGCTGTGGCTCCCATGCTGGGCTCAGGCCCCTTCACGGATCAGACCCACGAATTCCGACCTCCCTCCCCAGAACCCCATCAGTGAATCCTATTTGAAGGGCCCAATGATACTTCTGTGGAGGAGAGAGTCAGGAGGAGCCAGGTTGTGCAGCTTCCTATCTGCAAGGTGGCATCTCCCAGAGCCTTCTCTAACCTCTACCATGGTTTCCTCATCCTTGTTGGGGAAATGATGGCAGCACTTCCATCACATATTTATGATACGGATTAAATGAGCTCACATCTCTAAACCACTCGGAACCTAGAGCTGTGAACTCAGTAAATGCCTTATAAGTGTTTGCGGAAGGAGGGGAGGGAGGGAGGGAGGGAAGGAAGTAGGTAGGTTTCAAAATTTTTAACAGACTACTAAACTGTAAGAGTCAAACATTCAACCTGGCATTAAAAAAATTTTATGTTCTTAAAAAATTTAATAGGACAGAATTAATTGCTTTTTTCCTTAAGATTTAAGTTCGTTAAAAAATTCAAATGTTTTTAAAAGGCTCACCTAACAAACACGTTGATTAATAGATAAGGAGAGAGAGTAATGTTCCTAGGAGTACTGATTTTAAACACAAAGGAATGTAAGATAAAACGATTAACTATGATAAACCTGCTAACATATTTTTATTACTGAAGTTACACAATGAAGTTATAAAAGCTTGATTCTCAGTACTGGATAGCATAGCATCGAAATATATAAAACAAAGGAAAGTGAAATGGAAAAAGTTAACAAAGGAAGATTTAAAATGACTCTACCTTTGAAATGCAAAATACAAGAAAAATAAATGTTGGTTGTAAAAATAGAATAGTTGATCATGTTGAGGTAATGACTAAAATAATGAACATATGTGTAAATAGGCAATGTTAAAAGTCAGAATGATATATGTCTTAATATTAACAGTGGTTTTCACCCTACAGATGAGGCTTAAATAAATTGCTATTAACAGGCAGAGGTAAAATTCAAATCCACAAACTACGCAATGTTAATCACAAGTCTAGGATAAATTTGAAAGACCATTGTGCCAAAACTGGAATGAAATAACATAGACACAGTATCAAAAGTCTTTCTTTCCTTTTCTTCCCTCCCTCCTTCCCTTCCTTCCATCTTTCGTTTTTTTTAGCTTGGCCTCTCTAATAGTCATTCTTTCTTTTCCAGGTTGTTCATTAACCTCTTTTTCATTTTTTAAATGCTTGAGAATAGACTCCCCATCTCATTTATGTTTGTATCACTCCAGTTTCTATTGCATATCAACAGACATTTGTTTAATTGAACTGAATAGCTTGAAAAGTAAAATTTAGATGCAAACCATCAATTAAATACCAAAAATGCTAAAATCTTGGTATATCATCCCCAATCTGTCTATTTTACCAGTGTCAATGACAAAGTTGCAGTAATTTGCTGGATATTTTCTTTCTCTTTTTTGTAGAAGGGAATTGTCAAATCTAATTGGTCTTCCAAGTAGCTTTGTCAAACTTTAAAACATATGAGAGAAAGAAAGAACAAAAACAAAAATGAAAAAACATTCTTAGCCCCTTCTGCTGAGGTATTTATCACAAAGTTCTCTTCAACCACAAACTTGGTGCACATCCCCTCTTCCAGGATTTAAACTTTGCCCGGTGTGGTTTTAGATCAACCAGAGAAATTTTAAACATTATTATTGTCTGTCTGATCATAAAGGAATACTCTCATAAGGATGGTGTATGATGAAAGCTGCCATGGAAGACACAACTTCTCTTTTGAACCTCATTTGACATCTAAGTACTATGGTCCCAGCCTTGGGCTTATGCATACTTACACCTTGACCTGTGTCTTAGTTTGCCATGGCTGCTATAACAAATACCACACACCCATTGGCTTAATAACAGGAATTAGTGCCTCATGGATTTGGAGGCTAGAAGTCCACAACCAAGGTATCGGCAGGCCATGCATTCTCAGAAGTCTATTGTGGTGGTGGTGGCTCGATCTCCTTCCATCACGTGGCATTTGTCTCCTGTTCCTCCTATGGCTTCCACTTCCATATCTTATTTCCTTTGCTTATAAGGACCCCAGTCATATTGAGTTAAGGCTCATCCTGATTCAGTTTGGCCTCATCTTAATCGGGTCTTCAAAGATCCCACTAACAAACGAGTTCACACCAACAGGATCCAGGGTGAGGACTTGGACATGTCTTGGTAGGCGACATGATTCAACCTATCACAACCTGATTCTTTACGGTTTCATTGGTTACAATGAACAACAGATCCTAGAAAGAGCCAAGGATGATAATACACTGCAGTGTTGACCCATATTCATGTCTTACTTAATGATTTTCTTCTCCTTTTGATGGCTTTAAATATCTTCTTTGTTAAGCCATGCATTCCCTGACTTCAGGAGTCAAGCCTCAGGATGTAGAGGCCTTTAGGTTTTCTTCTGACCTGGCTCAGTTCTAAGGAGAGGAGAAGTCCGAAGTCTAGATATGAGCAAGGTAACACCCTCTCCCTGAGGAGCACGGCACTATAGAGCTGGCGGCCGGGCGTCCTTGGGTGCTTGGCTTTTCTGTCACACTGCAGTGTATTAATAATGCCTTCTCCTTTCTCTTGTGGGTTCCACTGACTTCCAGCTTCTTACTTCCTCCCATGGCTTCTCTCTCTGTGGCCTTTTCTAATAGATCTCCAGTCACAGATTAAGACCTATCTCGATTCATTTGGACCACAACATAACTGAAATAACTTCATCGAAAGATGCTATTTGAAATGGGGTCACGCCCACAGGAAAGGATTAAGATTAAGCACATAATTTTCTGGGGTACATCATTCCAAGCCACCAGACCCTAAGAGGCTCGAAAGTCTCAGCAGGTGGGTATGCCATCACTGCCGGGCCCCTCTGAGACCTCAGTGGGGAGGGCAGTTGTCAGGAGGCTGGCTGGACTGCGGGGGGCTGCAGATGAGCTTTCCCTGAACAGTGGTGTTATCTGCTTGACCGGGCTGGACCCGGCACTCCAGCTCAGCAGGTGTGAAGAAGACACAACAGCCTTGGAGAAACCGAATTGAACCCCATACCCTTCCCTCCCAGAGTGCCACACCCAGGCGCACTTGATTTTGCTATTTTGGTGGTATCCATCTGTCCTAAAGGCTGGTTTTGATTTCAGTTTCAGTTTCTTTCTGTACTTCTTTGGGATGCTGTAAGGATTCTCCATGGGGGTTATTTTGCTTTGTTTAAGATGGATTTTCATGTTCTAGTGTCATTAACTATTCTTTTGAATTCTGTTCTGATTTGGAATATATTGAACTTGAGATTTACTTTGTAAGTAAAATTTTTAAAAAAACTTAATCTGCATATTTGTACTTCTTGATACTTATGTTATTCAAATAATCTGGTCTAATATTAAACCTTTCATAAACTTGCTGACCAGTGAATCTGAGAAAGAACATTTTAATAGAAGAGAATGCCAGTAGAAGAAACATCACATCTTTTAGTTAGTAATAAAATGTTTGTGCTTTATTTGACTTTCCTTACCTTTATGTGCTGTAGAATCTGACATTTAATTTTAAAAAGACCATTTTTATTCTTAGAAATTGTCATTCATCTTACTTGGGTTTACCAAAAGGACAATAACCTCCATTAAAACATGTGCTACAAAATTAGAATGAGTTGTAAATAAGCAGCATATTTGAGTCTAATAAGGAATTTCAGAAAATGATTGCTTCTTCTGACTATTTTAATATTTTTAATAAAAAAACTAACAGCCAAGGAATTCAATGTACCTTCATGTCAGGGTTCAGCTAAATAATTTTCATAATATCAAGAATGATGAGATATGTAATGCTTATATGACACATTATGAATGTACTTATAAATTATACTTTTCCTAATGTGTCAAACTTATTTATTTTAGATAAATCACCAACCTTAGTTTAGAAATATACAAGGATTAAAGATTAACCAAGTGAAATAAAATAAATTATACATTTAATTAACCTTCCATATTATATTAATTAATAACCATTAAAATTATATATCAAGAATACTGAATTTTTTTTGGTAAACTTTACTTCAACTTCAAAAATTAAAATAACAGTCAAAAGGCTGTTTAACAAATTATGAGAGCATTAATTTAAAAAATCCTGTCCAGCCACATTTATCTTATTTAATCCTAAAAACAAACTCAGTTTTTCCTCCAGTGTTCTGAAAGATGAAAAAATGAGCACAGATTGGTTGAATGACATGACCAAGGTCTCCTTGTTAAAGAAGAAAAAGAAGAAAAAAAATGCTTGATCATATTCACATCTCATAAAACTAATCCCAAATTCTTTTTTTTACCTTTAACATTGATATAGTACCTTCTTTGCCTTTGCTACAAAATATTATAATATTACTGTTAACTATAGTCTATAAGTTCCAATAGTTGTATTTTTCCTATGTATCATCATATTCTTAGCACTTTGTAATAGAGGAACATTCTTGTACTTGTATTTTTAGTCACAACTTTCATCTACCACCGAAATCACTACGTTATTCGGTCCCTAGATTTTCCTCTAGCTGTTTTTCAATTAACATTAACCTCCCTAGTCTACCCCTTTCAGCCATAATATATTTATAAAATCAGCAGTGTTAGTTATACTCATTATAATGTACTACCATCAACTCTATCCATTTCCACATATTTACAATCAACCTTATTAAACACTTTACTTACATTCACCATCAGCTCGCCCTTCTCAACCCACATTCTGTCTCCTACTAACCTGTTTTCTGTAGTTTAACTCCACAAGTTTACTCACTGTATTTAGTTCATATTAGTGAAACCCATACAATATTTGCTCTTTTGTGTCTGGCTTATTTCACTCAACAGGATATCCTCAAGGTTCATCCATGTTGCCATATGCATCTCAAGTTCACAAAAACTGAATTTTAATGTTGAATAATAATTTTTGGACTACCCTAGTCTAAGGCCCAGAATCTCAGGTTAGAGTGAACTAGAAACTTTGTACAGTAAAAAGTGATATCTGAGGTGTGAATTACCATGCACTGGTCCAGGCTAATATTGAACAACCTCAAAAACAGAGAATCAGTATTTTTCATGTGGCTTATTTCATCTCTGGGCAGCTGGGCTATACAAAAATCCTCTCTTAAATTCTGTGTTTCCAAGCAAATTTCTAATTGGTGGGTCTCTGTTTTGTTTCCAAACATACTGATTTAGTTTATATTTCCTATGACAGAGCTTGGGATAACTGAAAAACTTTTCAGGTAATATGTTGAATCATAAAATTGCCATTTATGTAGGTCAAAAGTGGCTGACTCTCATCCATTCCATATGGTTCAAGCTATTATCCTCTGGATTGTCTCTTCTCCATGTTAGATTTTCCAAATACTCCAGTCCTTCCCTTTGGGAAGGCTTTCACCATCTTATTCATGTCCAAATCCACTCACTGTGGAGTCTTTTGACAATTATTCACTAATAAGGAACTGATTAAATGGATGATGCATGCTGATTAATTTCTCTCCTGTGGCTTGCCCATTTGGAAAACACTGGAAAAGATGAGAAGTTTAAGGCATAGATCCATAAAAATAATGAAAAAGGTACAGCTGCCATTTATTGGGGTCTTATAATAATCCTCTGGACCTTTACAGCTGAGAGAACAGACTCTCAAGCAGGCTCAGTAACTTGCCCAAGATAACATAATCAAAACCCAGATCCATGGGGCTCCGCATTCCAGGCCTGCCTTCTTCCTGGACAATAGGCCAGATGTGGGTTGAACACCGGAAAATGGCAACATGAAACGAGACTGCCCCAAATAAATCTCCGTGCATTTGGCTTCAAACGCTACTGACAATTAACATTTTTATACAAGCCCTTCCAATTTGAGGCAGGTAGACATATCTTAAAACAAACTTCAGGTTCATAAGTCATTCAGATTGTCTCTACTTTCTCTCAGTGCCAGCATTTTGGGAACCATCTACTCTTTGATAGCTAAAAGCAGTTAACGTTTTAGTGAGTCTCGATGTATGTGCAACTTCCTTATCCCAGAAAAGATGAGACAAAATTATCTAGGCATTCTAGAGCACTTCTTGAAGGATGCAGGCCCATTGCCTTAAAGTAGAATGCAGTAAACTGGAAATTCCTGTTTAAATCCTATTGGCAACTCCTGTGTTCAGTTATGTCATTCTCACCACCTGGAACTGCCTCTTCATTTCCATCTCCTCCAAATGACCTGTTTTTATTCTCCATAACCGTATGTGCTTTCATCTCCCCCTCTCTCATCCTTTCTATAATAGCCTGAGTAACGATAACTCCCCTCCCCCAGGGACTCGCACTCCCTGCTCACTGGACCTGTGACTATGTTATGTTAAACGGCAAAGGAAAACGTTAAAATAGAGAGACTACCCTGCATTACCTGGATGGGTCTAATCCAATCCCATGAGCTCTTGTAAGCAGAAAACTCTCTCCAGGTCTCTGGGAGAAGTAGAGGAGGCAAGAGAAATAAGGCAGAACTAGCTCAGAAAGATTCGATATATGAGAAGGACTCAACCTGCCACTGCTGGTTTAAAGCTGGAGGAGGGAGCCACGAGCCCGGAAACTGAGAACAACCCTGGCGGACAATCAGCAAGGAGACAGGACCACAGTCCTACAACCGCAGGGAACTGAATTCTGCCAGCCCGAAGGAGCCTGGAAGCAACTTCATAGCCAGAGCCTCCGGAAAGGGACACAGCCCTGCTGACCTCCAGATGCTGGCCTTTTGAGACTCTGAGGAGACTCAGCTATTCCACGCTGCACCTGGGCTTCTAACTTCCAGAGTGTGGAAGGATGTTTCAAGTTGCTAAATTTGTTACAGTATCAAGAGGAAGTGCATGTACTCTTAGAGATGCTCTTAGATATTTACTCTGAGTCTCTCTTTCAAACATCTGCTTTGCTGTTTTGGTTTTGGTTTTAGTCTTGTAGGGGTCTGTATTTCTCCTTTTAAAAAATGAAATAAAATCATGGAAGACATGGCTCGAGGCTTTTGCGGCTCTATAGCTTTCATTGCCTCCAGCCCAGAGACTTGCAGAGGAGGTGAGATGGAACAAAGCGATTCCCTAGGTATTCCAGAGCAACTCTCGAACATTGCCGACCAGTTGTCTTAAAGGAATAAAGGTAGTAAAATGAATACCCCTTTTCTTAGGTCATTTTCACTACCTGAAGTGGTCTCCTTATTTCTAAATATCCATTTCTAATGAACTCTGTCTTTCTATTTCTATCCAACTCCGTAGGACCAATCTAGAAGACCAAGAGACTAGAACAAGCATTCTGCCACGTAGCAGTCCTGCACAGACCTGAGCTCAAATTCCAGCGCCCCATTCCCAAGCTGGAGGACTGTATCATACCAACCTCGTGAGCTCGTGGTGGGTCTGAAGCTATGCACTTTGAGGTCCACGGTGAGGCCGCGAATGGAAGTAACTGTTACTACTTACTGACATTCTTCATTTTATCCCTGTTGCCAGGTAAGGAAATTGATAAAGAAGTTGAAGTGCCTGGAAACGTGTGCCCAGTTAGTGGCCAGACTCCAGCCCTTTAGACCCTGAGCTCATTCTCTTTCCATTTAAAACTGAGCTCTTGGATTTTGAGTGGCCAGGGCTGACCAGGTCTCAAGCTTTGACCACCACTTCAGCCACCACCCCCACTTTCACCACAGAAGCGAAGGACTTGCAGGGCCAAGGCAAAAGTGGGTGCAGGGCGTGGGAAGGTCTCTCTGTGCCCCCTAATAGGCCACAGTCCTCTCAGTATGCTGAATTCCCAAGCGAAGCCAGTGAATGTCTTCCTACCCCCTGCTGTTGAGAAAATAGAACTGCACTACCTCTAAATATGCCAGAGCCCGCTTGCCTCCAAGGGCTCATCTTCTAGTTCTTCTAATAGAGTGCTAAGGTTTAAATTGCCTCCCCCGAAAAATATATGTTTAAGCCTTAACCCCCAATACCTCACAACGTAGACTTATTTGGAAATAGGGCCATTATAGATGGAATTGGGGAAGTTAAAATGAGGTCTTGCCCATAATCCAATATGACTGTTGTTCTTACAACAAGGGGAGAACTGGACACTGGCAGACAGAGGGGAGAATGCCCCGTGGCACGACCGAGGCAGAGAACGTCACGGATTGCCAGCAAGCCACTGCCAGAAGCCAGGAGACACATGGAACAGATCCTCCTCTACAAACTTCAGAGGAAGCATGGTCCTGCTGACACGTTGATTTCAGACGTCCAGCTTCCAGAACCTTGAGACAATGCATTTCTGTAGTAGCCCTAGGAATCTAAGGCACGAATTCTGGCTAGCATTTCCCCACCACTACAGAGCTCCCTGATGGTAGTGGGCACTAGTTGATTATAGCAAGACAAAGACCACCGAGTCTTAGAGTCCATGAGTGCTACTGGGGTATGAGCACTGGTAGAAGGGGCAGGGTGGTCCAGGAAGAACCACTGTATTCTCTGAAACAGAGAAACTAGGCGACTTCTCCAGTATCACACTGTCTGTGATTGAGCCAGAATGTTACCCAAGATTACCTCATGGATTCCTTGCGCTCACTCGCTCTCTCTCTTCTGTGTGTGTATGTGTGTGTGTGTGTGTGTGTGTGTGACATAACTGTGATCAGAGGAAAAGCAGTATGTGATTGGGAGTGATGCCCAATAGGAAAGGCCCACTACACACAAATAGGCTGCTCTGTAAGTGCAAGCAACGTATGGGCATGGCTGATTATGGCGGCAAGAAATGGCAAACACCCGAGAAAGATCGGTGGTCAGGATCCCAGAGATCAGGGAAACAGCAAAGTCAGTGTGAGGTCCTGGGAGGCAAAGGAGAAGACTGGGGGAAAGGGAAGGGCTGCTCACGGATGGAGCCGGCCACCTTCCCCATTCCTGGAAGGCCCCTCTGTCCAGTACAGATGGCAGACCCATGACACTGTCTTTTCATGTCTTCCTCTTCCCTCACAGCTTTGCTCTCGGCCTGGGTTATACCAGAAGCTCTTTGGTTGAGCCTGTGAACATTGCTCTTGCTTATGAGAGACCGACGGATGAGGAGGATGCTATGATAGAAACTCTGATTCTGACTCCTGAATCGTGCCCGTCCATTAAGGAGTCATCTCAGCTAAATACCATGGAGTACACCCCTTGACACCCACGGAGATAGGAACAAGGAGATGGTAGGTTCATCTTGATGCCAGGCAGTGCTCCTCTCTTCTTCACCACTGCCCTTCCATTATCAGGCTCCCATTGGATGGAGTCTGACATCTAAAAGTCCGCTCAAGTGTGTTAATGTATGGGAACGAATGTGCAGGGGTGTCTTTTCAACCTATTTTTGGATTTTAAAAATGGAGAGTGGATGGAGAAGCACAGCTGCCTCGAGGGTGTGGATGTTCTGGAACTGTCTAACCTTGAAAAGACAAGCAGAACCGTCTGACACCAATTAAAGCAGAAAAGATGTGTTTTGATCTCCGAGCAGATTCCTTGTTAATGTGTCTTTAAGTGGCCCCAAAGCTACATTCCTGAGATGTGTCATGACTGTGGACGTAGAAGCAAAACTGCGGGTGAATCCGGGAGAGCAGAGCAGGAACACGAAAGCTGACCAGAGGCCCCGTGAGAAAGACAGGGAGGGCTTTGGGAGCCTCGGAATACAGCCTCCACGTCCATTTCACTCTGTGGTTTCCATGGACTTTCCAGAATAGATCCCAGTATATGGGAGGAGGCGCCCAACTTCGTGGTACCAGCTTGGTGATAGTCCTGCAGATTTCCTGCCTTTTGAAGAGCTCAGAAAGAGGGTGCTGTGACGTCTGGCTCCCCCGGCCCCCGCCCCCCATCCTTTTACTCCGTGGCTCACCGTGGATGCCTGTGGACTGAAGTGTGACCAGGTGTTGCTTGTGGAGTTTTATCCCCATCACTTTCTCCGTGACAGGCGAGGAATGCAGGAGCCTTGGCAAACCTGGCACAGAGATTCTGCAAGCGCTTCAACATGTCAAGGAGTGAAGCGAAATCAATCACAGAAGCAACCACTGGCTGTGGTTGGGAGATTAAGATCTTTACAAGATAATAAAGGCAACAAATTACATCTGCCAGCACTTAAAGCATGAGACTCATAAAGTAATTCTTGGGTAAGCAGTGAGACTCCTCGCCCTGGCTCATCAGGTTTAAGGGAGAGGACTGGAGGCTGCATAGGATCAAGCCATAGAGCAGCTCAACTGCCTTGTGTGCTCCAAGCTGTTGTCTGCCCAGGAAGGCGCCTGAACCTCAAACCCAGCTGCTGCCACGGCTGTTTCTAATGGAGCCTTAGCAATGGACAGCAGGATATTGTTTAAATTTTAACAATGTGTTTTATTTAATCCAGCATATCATAAAATACTTTTCCAACATTTAATAAATTTTTTTAAAAAAATTAATGATATATTTCACATTCTACCTTTTTGTTCTATGTCTTCAATATTTGGTGTGTATTTTACATTCACACCTCTACCGCATTTCAATTTGGATTGAAAATGCTTGATAGGTGCATAGATTTCAGAAAATGTCCAGTTCAAAAGTGCATTCACATACCAAAATTGTTCCAAATATACTTAAACTTTTTCCAGAATTCTGAATAGAGTATCAGTTTTTAAATTTAAATATAAATTAACATTAAGTAAAATAAAAAATTTAGTTTCTCAGTTGCACTAACTCATTTAGGTTCTCAAGTACGGCTAATGGCTTGTGTACTATACAGCACAGCTTTACAGAATTGACATTTCAATACTGTGTAGATATATCTGAATGTTTTCCAACATAATCACTGATTACCGTTTCCATTTTATCACGTACATAGTTTGTAGTTTTCAAAGCTTTTTGTATTTTTAACTCAGTGGGTTTAACACTAAAAAAAATTTTAGACTGAGTTGCAAAAATATTAAACCCATACACAAAACTTCGCCATACCTTACCCTGCTGATACCCAAATCCACCAATTTTAACATTTTGCCACCTTTGCCCTATCATTCCACCTTTGCCCTATCATTCCGCCTTTGCCCTATCGTTCCACCTTTGCCCTATCGTTCTATCACACGGCAGGAATTTTTAAACACCCACAGCCCCTCCCCTTTTCACCTCCTACCCATCTCCTGTGGATGTAGATGTGCACCCACCCAGATCTTCCACCGGGAAAACCTGCTGTGGGGAGCATAGTTCCTTGCAGCCGCAGAATCTTTGGATCTGCACAAGATCCCCTTGGGCTGCTCCCAGGCAGTGCCTGCACACAGTGGGGCTGTTTCTGCACACAATGGGCCATTTCTCTCTGGCACAGGGAGTCCTCTAATAGGCAGCATTTGTTTGAGGACTCTCCATTGAGACTTTCTCAGAACTGCACTACAGCCTAAAGCTCTGCTACCTTCCAGCCCTCTCTGCTTTCCAAGGCTTCAGAGCTGATGGTGATACCTGCTCCTTTATCTTTAGCAGATATTCCCTGCCCCACCCCCCCAATCTCTTTCATGTCTATCCTGCCTTGGTGTCTGCTTCTTGAAGCATCCCAACTGGCACTCCATTGCTCCAAAATGTCCTCTCTGACACCAGCCAATGCCTGACAGCTAGAATTTCATAAGATGAATGTCTTTCTTTACAGGCATTCATGCATCCAAAATATTGATTAAAAATCGACTCTATGTTAGTAAATGGACACTAAGTTGCAGAGGTTGACAAGACACAGACTGGGCTTTCGAGGAGCTGAGAGTTCCTAGAGACGCTAGACAGACAAAAGCAAGTATAAAACAGGGTGGCATCACTCTACGCCACGGAACACAGTGCCAAGAGAGCAGGAGAAGAGAGTGACGTTTGGGGGATGCATTCTAAAGAGCGGGGAGACCAGGTGGAACGTTGCGTTGCTGAAACCCTAGGAGAGAATAGGGGAAATGGAACTGATAAATGGAACCCTGCAATCTTACTGAAGAACCGCCTGTGTTAAAATGGAAGCAGGCGAGACTTCCGCCTCAGGCCAGGGTTTAGTAACAGGAATTGGATTGACTCTCCCGTCTGAAACAACAGCAGCAAAAAACAAACAAAAAAATATATATATATATATTCAAAACAACATCTTTTCCAGACTTTGGGCATCAGAAGGCAATCCCTGAGAGACAGAAAACAAAAGAGAGACAGGAAAGAATAATTTTTATTAATTAAAATAATTACCAAACTTACAGCCTTTATAAGGTTTCCAAGCCATGGCACAGGGATGTGGAAGCCAGACAGCCGGAGTTGAAGAGATGGGGCTGTGTGGAGAGGGAAAAAGACCAAAGTGCCTAGAGTTCACAGATTAGGGTACAGGGGGGAGACAGATGCACAGAGACAGGACCCCAGAGACCAGTAGGGGGTGCTCTCCTTACTCAGCAGAGTCCCGGCCAGCTTGTCCACGAGTAGAAAATGCCCAAGGCTGGAGGAAGAACCAGCTGGAAGGGGTAAAGCGAGCAGTGTCCAATGCCCACACCTGGCTCCGAGTAAAGCCAGATTCCACCCACCACGATGGAAAACTGCTTAACTACACTGAGCAGGGCACATAGGAAGGTCTGGCCTCAGTATGGGGACTAACCAGCCCAGAATCAACACTTCAGTGGTTCCATATCCTAAAGGGATAAAGCTGTTTCCGAATAATCTAAATGAATTCCAGAATAAACTTCAAGAATATGTATAGAAATACAAAAATATCGAGGACCCAAAAAGGTAAGTTCAAAATACCTGGCATTCTATCAAATAGTTTCAGGCCATGAGTAGTGCTACTCCTATTAAAGAAATATTTGTAGCTAAAATCCTTTCCACCAAGAGAACTCCTGGCCCAGATGATTTCACTGGTTAACTCTACCAACAATTAAGGAAGAAATCATACCAATCCTACAAAAACTCTTCAAGGAATTGAAGAGGGTATCGTTTCCAACTCATTTTTATGAAGACAGCATTTCCCTGATGCTAAAACCAGCCAAAGATATTAAAAGAAAGGAAAATCTCAGAAAAAGTCTCTTACTAATATAGATGCAAAAATCCTATCAAAACATTAGAAAATCCAAATCTGCGTTGACATCAACTATTTGCCTGGAAATGTGCCTTTAGAGACACCATCAGTCCAAGAAGGACGAAGGAGGCGTGGAAAGAAGGGGCGTGGTTTGTGCAAACATGCAGAGGTCAGGGATTCTGGAAGACGGCTTACTTCAGTGTGCCTGGGAAGCAATGGGCACCAGAAGCGACAAGAGATGAGGTGAAAGGCTATTTTGGGCCCTGTCCTTGATCTCGATGGCCAAGCTGAAAAATGGGAACCTTTCTTGCTACTAACAGTGGGGTCTTTTAAGGGTCCCCCCACCTTTTACTTCTCCCCGTCTCTGCCATTCCTTACTTCTTCCTCTACCTTCTCACAACGCCATCCTCCATTCCTTCATGCTTGCCCCCCCCCCTTTTACCCTTTATTTGTTCATCCCCCAAGTTTGCATATTTGCTACTCCATCTTCTCCTGGGTTGTCTACACCAGACATGACACACTGGCGCAAGAGGAAAAGGAAAGAGTGGTCAAAGGTGACCCCTACATGTTTCTTCCAGGCACCAGGGTGGAGGCCGTGTCTTTAACAGAGTTTGGAAAGGATGGATGGATTTACAAAAAAGCAATGATTCTGGGGACCTAGCTCAATATTGCTAAAACATATACGGCCATTTGTAGGGGGAGTGGGAGATGAGACTGAACATGCAGAAAGAATCTAGTTTAGGGAAGGTCTTATACACCTGAACCTTTTCCTGTAAGTAAATGGATTTCCTCCCCCATTTTTTTTTTTTTTTTCAAAGAAAAGAATGGCGATGCTTTAAAATATTCTCTCTGGTGATGGTGCAGAGTCTAGATAGTAGAAGACTCTAAAGGGAGGAGGACATGAGGAGGCTAGCGCTAGCATCAGTCATAGGATGGCTAAATCCTTCCTGCTGAGTTACTTCTCTGGAAGAAAATTACCCATCACCTGACATCAGCATTCTTTCTGCCAAATCTCCTCATTTCAAATGCAAATTCCAAAGCATGCTTTCAGCTAGGAATAATTATCTAATTATCTATTATCCAGCGTGTATGGTTTCATTTTCTCTCTTTTCTCCGCTTTGTTTAGTGTGTGGCTTCTGGCGGGCTTGGGGAAGACATGACTCACTTGCCTGTCAGCGCAGCTTTAGTGAGACAAAACCATCATGGAAAAGGAATTGAGCTGGTCTCAGCGGCAGAGTGGCAATTGACTACTAATTATTGAAATATTCCATCTGAAGGAGGGAAGGCAAAAGTCTATTTTCCAAAGCTCCAGGTAATTAGCACATGTAGTTGAGATACCCTGGGATGGCTGGAGAAAAATGAGGCTCTCTGACACCCGTATAGGATCCACTATGGCATCTGCATGTTGAGTTTTTCATCCTCAATCATGAAGGATGGAGTTGGAGTTTTCATCTACCCAAAGGAAGGTGTATGAGAAGAAGTCCCTGATGGGTCCCCAAGGGCAGGGTTAAAGAACAGAAAAGAAAGGAAATGAAGTAAACCAAGCTCTTCACTCTCTGAAAAACATTGAATGGAATCTCTCACAAACATAAACTTAATTACGATATTCCTCTGCTTTCCTGCACCCCAGTCATTGCTGTGCAGTTGCGTTTGCTCTTTTTATAGAACAAACTTAGATTTACAGAAAAGTTACAAAGATAGCACAGAGTTCTCGTATATGCCACACCCAGTTTCCCCTATTATTGCATCTTGCATTAATATGGTCCACATGTTATTTGATGAGCCAATATAGAGACGCTATCACTAAAGTCCATACTTTATTCTGATTTCCCTAGTTTTTCCCTAATGTCCTTTGCCTGTTCTAGGATCCCATCCAGGACAACATATTACATGTAGTCATCATGTCTCTTTCGGCTCCTCTTGGCGTGACAGTTTTTCAGGCTTTCCTTGTTTTTGATGACCATCACAATTGTGAGGAGGACGGGTCAGATATTTGTAGAATGTCCCTCTTTTGGGATTTGTCTGATGCTGTTCTAATGATTAGACTGGGGTAATACATTCTGGGGAGGAAGATCAGAAATGTGCAGTTTTCATCACATCATATCAAGGGTACATGTTATCAGCATGTCATCACTTTTGACATTGACCTCGATCACCCAGCTGAAGTGCTGTTTGTCAGGTTTCTCCACTGTCGAGTTGCTCTTTTCCCCCCTTTCCATACTGTCCTTTCTGGAAGAAAGTCTCTATGCTTAGGAACCACTTAGGAGTGGGGCATTATACTTCACCTCCTTGAAGGCAGAGGATGTGCATATATTATTTGGAATTATTCTGTACAGGTGATTTGTCTCTTCACCCCTACTTATTTAATTTTTCAATCATTTATTTACCAGTATGGGAACATGGGTATTTATTTTATATGTTGGCTTATAATTCAGTCCTGCTGTGTTTATTTTATCTGCTCAAAGTGTAGCAGCTTTGGCCATTGGGAGTTTTTCAATTGACTTCTGTGTCCTCTGACATGCTCTATCATTGTATGTTGTTTATTGTTTGTTTTGTTTTTAGTTTTGTTTATTTAGCACTTCCTTACTTTCTGGCACTATAAGATGCTCTAGGCTCATCTTATGTATTTCCTGCCCGAGTCCTAGAATCAGCCATTCTCCAGAGATGCTCTAGTTCCTTGTATTGGAGAATAACATTGGAAGATCTGGGCACTAGGTCAGCCCACTGTTACTGTGGTGTCCTTGTTTCTCAGCTGGAAGAGCAAAGAAATAGATGTGATTATACTAGCTTGCATATAGACACATACATGTAAATATTTCTACATATAACCATCTGTATCTATACTAAGGTACACATCGGTTCATACTGTCTCCAAGCTAATCCGCTGGCATATGGATCATTGCGCACTCCTCTGCTGGTTTATCTGTAAACTCCCATTCTAACAATTAGAAACCTGGCTCCCACCATTCAACATCCATTTTCTTAATTACTCAATTGCAGTGCATATGTATAACAGCATCAGATTGTTAGCCTACACCCCCATGGGAAACAACTTTATCAATTAGAGTAATGGATTTATGCACATGTTCCTTTGCCTTTAGTCTTACAGAATCTAATCATTTCTAAAGTCATTTAAGTCAGCATCTTTTTCTCCCAACCTTTTCAGTGAGGTTGTTACATATATTTGTAAAACAGTTATATTATTTTGTCTTATTCTACATTCCACCTTGGGATCCTTCAGTCTCCTAAATGAATTTGCTAAATTTGAATACTTTAAGGTTCACTGTTTGTGGTGTAAACCTCTTTGGGTTCATAAAATCCACCATAACAGTATTGTACAGAATAGTTTCACTACCCTCATACAGCCCCCTCAATTCCCTCAATCCTGGGAAGCATTGATCATTCTACCATGTTTATAGTTTTGTATTTTCCAATATGTCATATAATTGGTATCATACAAAAGGGTGACATTTTCAAATTGGCTTCACTCATGTAAAAATATGCATTTTAATCCATATCTTCTTGTGATTTCATAGGTCAATTCTTTTTGTTGCTGAATAATATTCAAAGTATGGATGTATCATAGTTTCTTTATCTATTCACTTATTGAAGGGCATCATAGTTGCTTTTGAGTTTTGGCTATTATGCATAAACCCACTATAAATATTCTTATACAGCTATTTGTGTAGAAATACGTTTTCACGTTAATTGGGTAAATACTTACAAACATAATTACTGTATCTTCTCACCTTTTTCTTGGGTAGCCTGACTAGAATATATGAATATTATTTTTGCAAGGAATCAGTTTGGGTTTCATTGATTTTCTTCATAATTTTCTTTCTTCATTTTCATTGATTTCTGTTGTAATTTTATGATGTATGTTCTTCTGTTTAATTTAGAGGAAATTGTTCTTCTTTCTAATGTTTCTTAAGTTGGAAGATTAGATCTTTCTTAATTTCTAATATATGCATCATTGCTATAAATTTTCCTCTAAGTACTGCTTTTACTGCATGCCACAAATTTTGATAATTTGTAATTTCATTTTCAGTTACTTCAATGTATTTTTAAATTTCTCTTGAAATTTCTTTTTACAACCATGTGTTATTTAGAAATGCTTTGTTTAATTTCAAAATACTTTAGCACTTTTCCAGCTATCCCTCTGGTTTTGTTTTCCAGTTTAACTCCACTGTGACTTGAGAACACTTTGTATAACTTCTATTTCTTAAACTTGTTAAGGTGTGCTTTATGGCCCAAAATGTGACCTATCTTGGTGAATGTTCCATGCATACATGAGGAAAATATTTACTCTTCTGTTTTTGATGTTTGTAGAATCAAAGAATCAAAAAGAAGTGAAAGAAATCAACAATTAAATATCAATTAAATCAAGTTGATTAATAGTGCTGTTTAGGTCAATATAGTCTTATAATTTACTATCTGTTTGATCAATAATCAACTGAGAGTGGTGATAAAGTCTCTAACAATGATGTTAGTCATTTTCCCCTAGCAGGTCTATCAGTTTTTGCCTCTAATATTTTTATGGTCTCTTGTTAGGTACACACAAATTTAGGAACATTTTATCTCTTTTGGGGAATTGACCCCTTTATCCTTATATAATGCCATTTTTTAAATCTCTAATTATTTCTCTTTGTTCTTAAGTCTTCTTTGTCTGAAATTAATATAGCCATACCAGCATTCTTTTGATTAATCATAGCATGGTATATTTTTCTTCTCTCTTTTTCTTTTAACCTGAGTTTTTATAGTTAAAATGGGGTTCCTGTAGACAATATAAAGTTGAATCTTGTTTTTTATCCACTCTGACAATCTGTTAAGTGGTGTATTTTGACCACTCACATTCAAAGTGATCATTGGTTTAGTTGAAGTAATATCTACAGTGTTTGTGACTGTTTTCTATTCACTTCATTTGTTCTTAGTTTTTTTTTCCCCACATTTTTGCCTTGTCTGGTTTTATTTGAGCTTTTTATAGGATTCCAATGTCTCTCTTCTCTTAGCAGAACAATTATATTGTTTTAAAATTTTGTAGTGGTTTTCCAAGTTTGCAATATATACTTTTCAATAATCTAATTAGCTAACTCACTTTAAATAACATTAAATACACTTCATGGGTAGTGTGCCTACCTTATAACAGAGTATTCCCAATTCATTCTTCCTGTTCCTCATATATTGCTACCATTCCTTTCACTTATCCATACATTATAACCACCCAATTTATTGCTACTATTATTACTTTAAACAAATATTTATCTTTTAGATCAATTAAGAGTAAGGAAATATGAAAGTTTTTATTTTAATATCCTTTATTCTTTCTCTGATGTTCTTAATTCCTTTGGGTAGATCTGAGTTTCTGACTTACATAATTTTCCTTCTACCTGAAGAACTTTTAACATTTCTTGCAGGGCAGGCCTTCAGATAATGAATTCCCTTAGGTTTTGTTTGAGAAACATTTGATTTCTCTCTCACTATTGAAGGATAATTTCACAGAAGATAGAATTTTAGGTTGGTGTGGGTTTTTTGTTTGCTTGTTTGTTTACTTTTCATTCTTTCAAGACTTTACATATTTCACTCCATTCTGCTCTTGGTTGTATGGCCTGATGAGAAGTCTGCTCTAACTCTTATCCTTTTCCCTCTGTTGGTAAGGTGTCCTCCACCACTCCCCCAGCTTCTTGCAAGATTTTCTTTGTCTTTTGTTTTCTGTAATTTGAATATGATATGCCTAGTGTATATTTTTTGTGTTTATAATGTTTGGTATTCTCAGAACTTCCTGAATCTTTGCTTTGGTATCTATTCTTAATTTTGCATACTTCCCAACCATTATTACTTCAAATATTTCTTCTACTCCCTTTTCTCTTTCTGCTCCTTCTGGTTTCCTATACCACATGTGTTAGAACTTTTAAAATTGTTCCGTGTTTCTTGGATGTTCTGTTCTCTTTTTTCTTTCTTTCTTTTTCTTATTCTTTGCATTTCAGTTCAAGGCATTTCTAATGTCATATTTTCAAGCTCACTGATTCTTTCCTTGGCAGTGTCTATTCTATTGAAAAGTCCATCAAAGACATTCTTCATTTCTGTTACAGTGTTGTTGATTTCTTTCACTTCTTTTTTATTCTTTCTTAGAGTTTCCATTTCTCTGTTCCTGCATGTATCTACTTTTTAATTTCCATTATAGCCCTAACAAATTAGTGATAGTTAATTTAATTTGTCTTGTAATTCCAAAATATGTATCATATCTGTGTCTGATTCTGATACTTGTTTTGTCTTGACAGATTTTTTCTTGCCTTTTAAAATGCCTTTTAATTTTTTGCTGAAGGACAGACATGATGTATTGGTAGTAAGGACTGAAGTAAAAAGGCCTTTAGTATAAGGTTGCATGTTTACCTCACTATGAATTTAATATTTGCTATAACTATAAGTGCCAAAACTTGAAATTCCTCTAGTGCTTTTTCTTTGTCTGAACTCTTGCCTTTAAGTTTCCCTAAGCATTCCTCCTCATACAGAGTCTGTGTCTTGCAGCTTTTTCATCTGTAATCTGCTGTTTTATAACAGAGCTCTGTTGGTGTGCAGGGAAAGCATGGTGGAGAGGAAGATTTTACAATGCTATGATTAAACCCCAGGATTTTAATGGGCCTCTCACCCTGAGCTGTGTCCTTCTCAAGTATTTTATTATCTCCTGCCCCATCACTCTGTTAAGTGAGATAAGAAGTCTAGAGAGAACCCATGTCTGAGAAGTGCTCTTAGCCCAGGCAGGAGAAGGCACTGGTAAAGTCTTTTCCCCTGAAGAGTCTGCCTTTGTTATGGAGAATGCTTTGGGAGTAGTTCACAATAGTTACTCTTTTCTTCCCCCTGCCAGAAACATTATTGAATCTTTTTTGGATCTTCACTGTGAGAATCTGATTGGTTCCTGGATATAAAACTCAGAGGATCCCCTGAGACTGTGGTTTCCAGGATTTGTTCACTCTCATGTTAGTCCACACTTAACCTCATATAATGGATCAAAATCACTATTTAAGTGTTCCTGGTAGTTTTTTGTTTGTTTGTTTGTTTTATTTCAGTGGCTTCTGCTCCA
>JAQZBX010000195.1:0-54146 GCA_029593785.1 Cabassous unicinctus
GGTGAGTTTGACAGCCTTGTCAAAAATCACTTGACTATATATATGAGGGTCTTTTTCTGAACCATCAATTCAGTTCCATTGGTCTATGTGCCTATCTTTATGCCAGTACATACTGTTTTTACCACTGTAGCTAGGTAATATGATTTAAAGTCCACAAGTGAAAGTCCTCTAAGTTCATTCTTCCTTTTAAGATGTTTCTGGATATTAGGGGCCCTTTATCCCTCCAAATAAATTTGATAACTGTGTTTTCCATTTCTTTAAAAAAATGCTGGTAGAATTTTTATCAGGATTGCATTGAATCTGTATATCAATTTGGGGAGAATTGACTTCTTAATGATATTTAGTTTTCCAATCTGTGAGCATGGAATGTTCTTGCATTTATTTAGGTCTCTAAAATTTTATTTTAACAATGCATTGTAGTTTTCTGAAAACAAGTGCTTTACATCCTTGGTTAACTTTATTCCTAAATATTTGATTCTTTTAGTTGATATTGTAAATGGAATTTTTTCCTGACTTCCTCCTTATTTTTAATTTCAACCTTTGTGTCTTTCATGCTCATAAGCTCTGTTACTTTTCTTTGCAGGCTTTCAATTCTTCTTTATGCTTACCCAGTGTCTTCTTAATATCCTTCTTCTCTTTAGTCATATTTTCATTCAATTCTTGGAATTGATTTAGCAGATTTGTGTGATCATCATTGATTAATTTTCTTAATCCTCTATCTCTTTAGAATATTTGGCTTGTTCCTTTGACTGGGCCATCTCTTCCTTTTTCCTACTATGGCTTGTAATTTTTTGCTAATGTCTAGGCATCTGAATATGTTGGAGAATTTACTCTGATAGCCAATTTCTCTCTCTTGTCTATTTTTTTCCCCACAATTCTTCTTTGAAATTTGGTTCAAGACATTCTAAGCCCTTAAAATTGCCAAGTTTAAGTTATCAAAATCAGGCCAGGGACTCAATAACAGGGCACAGATTTTCTCCCAGGGTTTGGATTAAGAGACCTAAAAGCAGTTTTTCTCCATGCAATTTCCAGACTGACCAGTGGTGGCACTTTTTGGTGCATTTTTCCATAGGGTTTCTTTCAATCTCCACATTCCTGTGTTTGGTCTGGCCATAGCCGAGATTCAAAACAGGCTTTGCTGGCTGAATTCATTGAAAAGAAGCCCCCTGACTCTTCTTCCCTTTTCCCTTGTAACAGCTGACAGCTGCAGTGAGCCAGGGGTTTTATCCCAGCTTACTGTTTTGGGGTAGGGGTATGGGAGCCCTTCCCAGCCACTGCAGTGGTTTGCTAACTCGTGTTTGTTGTTTCAGGTTCTTTGTCTCTCTGTCCCTCACCCTCCTGGGACTTGTGAATCACTGTCCTGGTCTGTTGACCCCCAAAGCACATCCCTCGAAAAGCTTTTGGCCCTTTCTCCAAGGTTTTTGTGAGATAGTTGAGCCCTACCTGCCTACTCCAATACCATCTTCCCGGAACCTGAATGGTTTTTTTTTAAAGAAAAATTGAGATACTTTGGAAATGGCTTCCTCCATGAGATGATTTTCTTTAGCTCCTTCCAGGAGGTTAGGGTGAGAGTAGATCAACTTTATCCAACCTTACCTTGAGTTGATTTAGGATTGGATTTCAGTCTTTTTAGGCTTGATCTGACTAATTCTTTAGGTGTCCCAACTGAAAGCTGAGCTTTTATAAGGACCTTTCCATTTTAATGGACTCTCAGCTCCAATTTTTATCTCCCAGCACAGTGAGAATTTTGATAAGTTCTTTAATTAGGTTTTCAACCTCTTAGCAACTGTTTTCTTCTTGATTCCCCAGACTCTTTTATTTCACTTATGAATGATTAGTGCTTCAAGGCGAAAGCAGCTCAGATTGTCAAACTTACTTCTTTGAGCTTCCTGCCTCTTCAAAATATTGACCCCTAATCTTAAGCTGCTTTGCTATCTTTGAACTCAAAATTTTTCTCCCCACATCCTTGAGATTGCTGAAGGCTGTGTTTAGCATCTCTATCCCTTAGTCAACATTTGGTGACTGATTCATCAGTGTGTCATCCAATGCTACTTATTTATGAATCGGCAAATGAATCGAGGCCAAAAGAAGCAAGGAGTGTCATGTATATCCTCAATGAGTTTCCCTTCTCCCAGGGATCTTTCCCCATCAAGTGCTGGCTGTTTTGATGGCTAGACAATATTTCAAATAGATTTTTATTGTATTTTGACCAGTTTTGTAATTGGTTTTATTGTTAAGATTGATAAACTACAAGTTAATCCACCATCATCAGAAGCTAAATCCCTCTCTTCCATTTTCTCTTTCATTATGTACCAACAGCCCCTGCTTTTCCTCAGTCTTGGCTGCAACTAGCCACTCTGGAGCCTTGTGGCTTCCAAATCCAAGTATTCAACAGACATTGAAGGAAGTTTTGAGTGTCAGATCTAAATTTCAATATGAGATTTATTTGGCTCAGCAATGATTACTGCTGGCACTGGGGTGACCCTTAAGAAAGGGGTAGTAGAATTTGAAGAAGGGAGAAGAAAACAAGAATAATATTCAGAAAGAAGCAGAATCAAGCAGAGAAGAAAAGCAAATGGAAATAAACACTAAGAGCCTGAAGTTCAGATTGCAATCCCCAAGACCTTTTTTTCTGAAATTCTCTTTTAAAAAAAAAAAACACTGAAAGCTACAATGGTGTCTTTCTAAATTACAACAGTCAGAAAAAAAAGAAAAGAAAATCTATGTCCTTAATATAGATTTAGTTGTGTTCTGTGGCTTACTTTCAAAACTTCCTGATGAATAAAAAAAACTCAACCTCTAGGTTGCTAAAATTTTCTGACATGTTTCAGGGTGAGGGAATAACAAGTAGACAATTCTAAATTCTTTACACATTTGTATTGTCCAAATCTGTTGATACTCTTGAGTGAGTCCTCGATCTTTAACACATGGCTATGCAGCAATTTGCATTGTTTTGATTTCCTTTGTGTTTCTAAGTGCTAAACAACCTCAGTGAGCACCTTAATTGCAACACTATAAGAGATTCCAAGCCAGAACCACCCAGATAAGCCACTTCCGAATTTCCAACAAGCAGAGATGTTGTAAGATAATATATATTTATTGTTAAGTCCACTATGATTTGTGGTAATTTATGCAACAATAGACAACTAATACAATCCTGAAGTTGGAGGGAGCAGAGCCAGTGGAGTTCAAACATTTTGAGTAAAACAGAAAATAATAGAAAATGAGTTTGGAGAGATGTTAAGGAATAGCTTATGCAAGAGTCTAAAGACTATAGTAGAGAATATAATTTTATTCTGCATCCAGTGGAAAATCATTGAAGTTTTAAGCATAGGTATAACATTATGAGAACAAAGAAAAATAAACCAAATTTAATTGTTCATTCTTTGCTTTAGCAAATACTTGTTGAATGCATACTTTATGCCAGATATTGAGCTAGGTACTTGTGATATAGTGATAAGCAAGTTACATAAAATACCTCCTTTATAGAATTTACATTTCAGTGGTCATGGTAATAACAAATACACAAATTAAAAGTAAAGCAAGATAAATGTGGATTGAGACAGATCATGAAGGAAATTAGCAGAATAGAGGTAGAAGGAGTAGCATACTAAGGGGAGCATTTGAGGGGAGAAGCTGCTTTAGACTGACTGGTCAAGAAAGACCTCATGAAGATGGTAAGACTTAAGTCCAAATCTGCAGGAAAAGCAGACACCAGCATGGGAAAGTGAATGATAACACTCTTCCTGTAGGCAGAAAAGTGGGAAAGAATGTAATAAAATCATGAAATGCAAAAAAAGAGAGTGTGGTTAGACCAATGCAAGGAAAGAGGTGAGTGATATGAGATGAGGTTGGAGACCTAGGCAGGAGTCAAATGTAGGTCATATAATGGAATTTGGATTTTAGTCTAAATGCAGTGGATAACAACTGGAAGATTTTTAGGAGCTAGGTGAGTATCAAAATCTCGTCTTTTTACATAAGGTCAAAAGACAATCATTTGACCTTATGTAAGGAAGACTTTGAAGGGGACAGGAGAAAACTCAAATTTTTGCAGTATCTCTGGCTAGAGAAAATAAGGCATGGATTAGGGTGGTGGTATTCTATATAAAGACAAACAAATGGATACAGGTGAATAAGGAATATATTTTGGAGATTGCTGTTAGATGAAGAAAGGAAGATGGTTTAGTGAGTTGTAACAAACTGTCTTTGCCCTTATAATTTAATGATATGACTTATTTTTCTGCCTGAAGAATTATGTGGCAAATATTTTATATGCTTTTAAAAATTAAAGTGAATTTTAAGTTAGTTTTTTTTGAATTGTTAAAAAAGTCATAACATCTCTTGAAATCATTCACAAAATAAGGAATTTAAATTTAAATTAGTGGGAAATGCTATTTCTTTGACTTTAGTTAAGATCTCGCTAAGAAAACAAGGGAAGAGCATATATGACAATGTGTAATAATAAATCCTACAGATAGAAAATGCCAGCAACAATCTGATGGGGCAGATGTAATGAGAATGATTTTCTGGTGTGAACCTCTCCCTATTTAGAAATTATGTCAAAGCTCTTCCTTTGCACACAGATGTGCATATATCTGTATTTATTTACCTTTGTATATAGATATTTTGTATTCATTATAGGTGCTTGATTTTTTACTAGTGGCTAGAAAGCCTCATTGCCTTCTTGTCTACCCTTCATGCAATTTTAGTGTTGCATTTTATATTATCCTCAGTACATCATTCTCACTTTGGGGACATTTCCTCAAGGAAAAAATCATTCTGCTCAGGAGATTTTTACTGTATTTCTTAGATCCAGTAAAATATTTTCTCCAAGAATGATATCTATATTGTATTCAAAGTTGAATATTGAATTATCTAAGGTTTGCTAGTAAATACGTGAATTTTAGGTAATACGCCTTCTTGTAGGCATTTGTTTAAGATCAAACATTCTTTCTTCTTAACAGTTGGTCTAAGTGATTTTCACAACTGAGACCTGCTTTTTTCACCCAAAGTTTCTTGTTCTTATAGTTGAAGCATTATAAATTAAGGAATATAATGCTATAAATAATCCAAATCCTTGGACTTAAGGATGCATAAAGGCTACAAAAGTGTGTGCCCAGCTAAAAGGCAATTGTCTTGTGATAATACATTTCTCATAAGAGAAATATGGCTAGTGCGACATACATATACGGCCAATATGTATTTTGTAGGACAGGACATGAAGGAGCAACTTTGGCTGGGAAATCTGGAAGCAACATGAAATCTGCAATGTGAAATCATAGCCTCTCTTACTCTTGTTTCCAATAGAAATCTCTTCTATGTGATTTTATTCCCCACCCCCTAAAATGATACTAACTTTATTGGACTTGATTCCTTCCTTCTCTTACATGTTACTTCCCACCCCATTCTTGTTCACCTATCAACTTCTTTTAATTTCCTTTAAATTATAAATTATATCTCATAATCTCAATTACTATCTCCATACCCTCTCCTTTTTCTCATTTCACCCTATTCTTAACTGGTTTTTCCTAATTTTCATACCCATATTTCAGTGTGTATGTATGCATTAGTATATATGTATGTGTATATATATAAAGGTGTACAGGTAGACAAAATTGGACTCCTGATGCTTTCTTCTGCCCCCTAACTAAACATTGCCTTTTTCCTTTTTCATGTTCTTTTTTAGTCTCTCCTAGATTGAGACCATGCGTCCAGCTTTAATACTCTTGTTTCTGATTAATAGTTATTTAAGGATGATAAAACATGAAGTTAATTCACTCCTGAGAATTTTTTTTTACTTGGGGAATGACAGAAGTTACTAGACAGAGATGAAAAAAGCTGACTTTCTTGCAGTGCTCAGAAGAAATCGCTGATGTACAAAAATTATGCTGAGACCTAGACCACATGCTCTGTGGTTAAAGGCTATTATTTTGGAGTCTGCTTTCTTTTCTTATTTATCATATGATAAATACACATAAGAAGAATGTGTAAAATGTATATGTAAATTTAAAAGAAAACATTAAACTGATTACCTATATAACCACAGTCTGGATTAAGAAATAGAACACTGTCTGTTCCTTAAAAACTCATTATGGGCACCACCTCTATCTTAACACACTCTCCCTTCCCCTCAAGGGTAACCAATAGCCTGCATTTTGCATTATAATCCCCTTACTTTTCTGATTATTTTGACTATCCATGAATTGGCAAATGATGCGAAGGGAAAAGCAGTGCAAAATGTCATGTTCACTTAATGAGTTTTCCTTCTCTTGAAGACATTTATCCTTTAAGCCCATTTTGTCTCAGGAGCTCTTCAGTGCCTTAAGCAAAAGTGTTTTTTTATTCTGCACTTTTAGTTATTCTTGATAGAATATTCTTGATAGTTATTCTTGATAGAATAATTCACTCTATTATTCTGATGGAATCCAGAGGGAGAAGTGCTTTATATATTTTAAGGCTAGGATAGTAGGTGCTACAAATTCAAAATTGTTATATCTTTTCCTGGAAAATTAATTTTTATCCATTATTTATGCCCCTCTTCACCTAAATATTTTTAAATTTGCCTGAAGGTCTATTTTGTCTAATATTGATATAGCTACATCTGTTTTGGGTTAGTGTTTTCACAGTTTGTATTTTCCAATCCTTCAACTTTCGACCTTTCTGTATCCTCATGTTCTAAATGTCTTTATTGTAACCTTTTATGATTTGATTTTTTAATCTGAAATTCTTTGTCTTATAGCTAGAATATTTAATGCGCTTATATTTATTGTATTTTCTAATATATTTACATTATATTTGGGGTCATATTAAAGTCATATTTTTGATTTCTGTTGTATGTAGTCCGTTTATGATCAAATTCAAAATTTTTGACAAGGGAATGATCTTTTTACAAATACTTTTGATTTTCCCAGATGTCTAGGTAGTGATTTTAGCAAACCTCCAGTGGCAACTTAGAAACTAAAAGTACAATTCAAAAGCCCTTCTCAGAGTATTGACTCATTTAAGTTGATAAAGAATTTTAATGTAAATGTCCCTTACATAAAATCTTCATTCAAAAAATAAGTTCCAGGTACCAGAGCTTAATTTTCTATGTACATTTTAAGTTAGTTCAGAATTAAGCCACTCAAATTATTTTTCCAGATACACTTTGTCCAAGAGGGAAACATGCCTTTAATTTTAGAACATGAGTGATTTTAACAGATATTTCTGGAGAACTGTATTTAAGAAAACAAAGCAATGAAATTCTCATTATTTAGTTCACTTTATTATAAAATTTTATTTTCATTTAATTCTAGCAGCAAGATATAATAATGGACATAACTGAACACATTGTCAATGGGACATTTTTGGAGTATCACTTTATTTTTCTTTCAATTACAAAATGAAGCTAAGTAAAGAATAATTCTAAGAGATATCTGTGGTTTTAGCATACATAAAATTTTACATTTGGTTTCCCATAGCTGCCCTAATTAAGTCACACAAAGTATTTGAAACCAGAGAGTGAAGAAATCCAGGTCAGTCTCACAAACACAACACAGGACAAGTAAACAAAATATACTTAAATAACATTATAAAAGGAATGGTTTTTGAAATTTCTTCATAAAGTTTATTTATAAATGTTTATTCTTAACTTTTGTTTGGGGTAATTTTGCCCATTAGTGACAGAAATGCCTTCCTTGTATTAGCATCTCATTTTTATGATGTAACCAGACTATGACATCTAAAATGAGGATAATAATAATACCTGCCTCATAAAGTTGTGCAGTTTAAATGCATACAAAATTCTAGACACTTTGCCAGGCCCATGGCAAGCAGGCATTACATGGTACCAATTATTGTGTTATATTTTGATCATTATTTTAGATGAATAGCTGGCAACTTTAGCCTTTATATCTATGACTCGTTGATGACTAGAAGTGACAGCTAAATATGTTTTAATTTTACAAAGTTAATTGTTCACAAGAGACTCAAGGATTACCCCCACAAAATACCAACTGTCAGTATCATCTAGTTCTTTCCAGTTTCAGTCCCTTCCTACATTTGGTAATGTTCATCATAGTCCATCAGGACTTGTCGACAATGTGGGAAGGAAGATGATGTGTCAGCCTCTGTTGAAATGTGCAAACAAAGTCTCCAAGAGTATGCTGGCACCTGTTTTAGTTTCCTTGTTGCTAAAGCAAATATCATGTAATGGGTTGGCTTAAACGATAATTTATTGGTTCATGGTTTTCAGGCTAAGAGAAGTCCAAATCAAGGCATCATCAAGATGATGCTTTCTTCCCGAAGGCTGGCATTCTGGGACTGGCTGCCGGTAATCCTTGGTTCTGGGCTTTTCTGTCACGTGGCAATGTACATGGCAGCTTCTCCTAGCCTCTCCCTTCACTTCTGAGTTCTAGTGATGTTTAGCATCTGGCTGCTCCCTCTGTGGTTCTCTCTCCATCTGTCTGAATTTCATTCTGCTTATAAAGGACTTCTGTAATAGGATTAAGACCTTTCCTGATTGAGTTAGGACACAGCATAACCTCATCCAAAAGTCCTATTTACAATGGGTTCACACCGATGGGAATAGATTAAGTTTAAAAACGTGTTTTTATGGGGTATATATCTCTAAAATACCACACACCTTGGAAATTTATAGGAAAAATGGGCAAAGGAGTATGGATCATGCAAATGTGCACATGTGTAGCTATACTTTCAAAACCTGCGTTTTCCTTTGTGTTTTTTTTCCTTGTTTTTGTTTTGCACACAGATGCTATATGGTGGTTAAGAAGGCTCATTCTATCAGCATTTCATTTGAACGTGTCAAAGAGACATATACTATGCTAGGTTCTGGAACTATAAAAACAAACAAGGCTTGATTCCCTTTCACAAAGGAGTTTCAGACAAGTGAAAAAATATACAAAATAATTAATAATATGATAGCGTGATAGGAAGAAATGTTGAATCCAGGCTGGGAGGCTTCTTGTAGATGAGCATTGAAGGATGAGCATAGGTATTCCGAGAGAGGAATGTGGAAGAACATTTAAGGGCAGAAGGAATCACACAAAGCTGCGGGTGTGTGGCATGGAATGCTATCATTTAGAAACTGCAAAGTGCTCTTCCTGCATCCCGTTTTCTTTTTAGTGCTGTGGCTTGCCAATTCCAGGTTGTCTTGAAGTCTTGAGTAACTCTTTCTTTCCAAATTGGAGATTAAAAATCTATGTTAAAGAAATCAGAGACAAATGGCTTAAAAGCATGAGACCATTAAATAAGCTTTTAAAAAAGCCCACTCCCTCCCCTGCCCTCCACTATCATTCTCAAGTGGATTTTCAGTGTTTGTTTATTCACTGTGATGCCTCAGATTGTTGGCATGGGCCCATCACCTGTTGTGTTATGGAAGATATGCTAGCTAGCCACATACTGGACTTCACTCTACCAAGGCCTCAGCAGCTTCCCAAGGATCTAGTAAGTACCCATCACTCCTGCTTTGAAGGAGTTCCTAATCAACTCAGGGAACCAAGATCTAAAACCAAGAAAAGTCAATTAGATTTAAAAATGACTCATTAACACCTGCTATGTCTAGTATGGTACTAATTCCTGGGAATCCAAGGTGAATAGAATGTGTGCTTGTATGCCAGGAAATATGCACAATGGCTCACTGGATCATCCAATAAAATAACAAAAACCTGGAAACTAAAAATGTCTCTCAATGGGGAATGATTAAACTGTGATATAAACATTCAATACAAGACTATAAATAAGCCAAAATTAATTCCCTCAGTGTGAATGCATCAACATGGGTACATCATACCAACATATGTTGACTGAGAAAAAAGAAATAAGAAAGTATATCTTTGCTACTTTTTATATAAACCTTGACTACACACATATGTATGAACATTTGTAATAATAATTATAATAGCTAATATTTATAAAGAACTTAAAATGGACTTTTAAAACACTATTTTTTTTCCTCACAATAACCATATTAGGTTATTTCAGATGAGGAAACAGAAGTTAAGTAATTTGCTCAAGGTCATACAATTGAAAAGTGGCAGAACTGGCTCCAGAGTCCATCCTCTTCCATGTCATGCTGTAGTGCATCATAAAACATGAGCCCACTGGTGGGCAGGACAGTCACCAGCTTCATGACAGTAGTTACCTCCACGGGGGAAGGAGGAGAACAGGATGACTAGGAGAGCTTTCATTTTATGTGTAATGAATTATTTACTAAAAAGAAAGAGCAAAAGAAACCTACAGCAATTTGACCACATGTTAAAATTTGCTTCATCTCAGCTGTCTCTTATTATTTTTCCCTATTTTTCTATATATTTAACATATATAATGAATTAACATATGTAATGAATTGATTTTTTAAAAAAATATGAATAAGAAATGGACCGTATTTTTATAGACCTTGTGGCCTGGTAAGAGAGAGAACCATGAAGATTAAAACCTGTATCTTTGTACTTTGTTATTGTCATAATTAGCAAAATAATTAGAGCACTTGACTGTTTGCACATTTCACTACTTCAAACGTATGCAGCACTGTGAAGTGGGTAGGACAAGCAAGTAGTAACTTTACATATAAGCAAACTGAGGCTGCGGCAGTTAAGTAACTTGACAATAACAATAGTATTCTTCCTGTCAAGAATATCCTTGAAACATATCAGGCATGAGAAGGTGTCTGGAAGGAAAGAAATCCAGTGGACAAAGATGTTCATTCATCCATTCCTTTTTGTGACAAATAGGACGCTTCCTTTATTCCTCTTTATCAGAAGTCATTAATTAAAGCATGGGCAGCAAGTCAAGATCTTCCCTTTCCCAACTCCTCTTGCCGCCACCTTCATCATACCAGAAGGAAGAGGAACAGATGAGGCAATCTAGTCTTCATGCTTTGGTCTGGACCTGTGCTAGCCAATATAACAGCCAGTAGCCACATGGCTATTGAATGCTTAGAATATGGCTAGTGCAACTTAAAGAATTAAATTTTTAATTTAATGCGATTTTCATTTTTATTTAAAAACTGAAGCAGTGTAAAGTTTTTTTCATTAAATGCAATTTAATTTTTTTTTTTGTAAGAGTCTTTTCAAGTTAACATTTACATCGCATAAGATACTATTGTATTATGGTGTACATGTTGGACTTGTGCCTCATTTCTAGTATTAAAGCTAAACACATCACCAATGTAGTTAGCTGTGTCAGAGCTACTTAATGTAAACGACTGATTCTGTTTGAATGATTTTTTCTAAACCCAGATGAAATATTGTAATATATTTATTAGATTATTTTATGCAAACAACGTAAGTTACAATGTTGCCCACAAGACACAATTCATTAAATTTAATATTAATACAGAACTTTAATCTACCAATTGCATTTCAATTTTGTCAATTTACCTCTCCAGTAATGTAGAATTATTAGAATTGCTTTTCCTCCAGTACAGGATCCAGTCTAGAATACCTTGTGTTTAGTCACTAAGATCACATTGTATTTAGTCATCACGTCCTATAGTCCTGTTAATCTGGAACAGTTTCCCAATTTTGTTTCTCTTTTATGACACTGGCATTTTTTGAAGATTACAGAGATGCACCACTTTTATAGCCCATTCTTTCTCACCTGGGTATTCTCTTTCTGGAGCTTAACTTTACTTAAATTTTGAAGGGTGTTTTACAAGTGGGAGTCCTTGAACTTTAACAACTGTCAGGGCTAGAATCAGGCCATAAGTAACAATGCTAAAACTGCTGGGATGTGTGGCAGAAATTTTTTAAACAGAAAGGCTTCCTGCAGTGAAGAGAAATAGATGGATAGGAGCTGAAGCACAGGCCCTTTAGAAGTAGGCAACTATGGAAAAGCTATTGGTACAGGAGAAAACTAGCAAAGAAAGGAGCCTTCAACTCTATCAAGCCACATAATATGGATGGGAAAGGTTGGAGTGATCTGGGCCAAGGCTGATTGATTAGAATTATTAGGGGAATTGAGGAAATCAAAGTAAAGAAATTATACAGTACTTAATTAAAACTGTTTATAATCTTAGTAATGAAACTGTACTACAGCTCTCTTATATACTTGGCTACCATGGATAGGCAAAACAAACAAATGGCTTCATTATTTATTTTTAAAAGGATTTGAGCCCTTACAAGAGCTTTTGATGAAAGTTAGAAAGGAGATGAGAAAAATCAGGAAGCCTGTCATGGAAAAACTAATCAGGTGCCATTCAAAACACTATTGCTATTAATAAAAATACCTTCAATTGCTCTCTTAAGAGATTAAATTTCTTAAAAGGAAATCTTCACCCTTTCCCCATATCAGTAAGAGTTTGGGTATACAGTTTGGGGTATGGACCTATGAGATACGAAATGCTCTATATAATGAAGGGAGAAGACTTTAGAATGTCAGGAGGTGGGACCTGGGCTGGGGGACAGCAGGACCAGTAGGGTGGGTGCTGCATGGGTAAGAGGAGGAGAGGGGAGAGCCTTGGAGGACAGAGCAGCCCAAACAGGACTTTGACTAAAAAGCAGTTAGTAAAAAAGGAGTTTAGAATTGTTTGTCTGAGGAGAGCTCCCACTTCTCTGCCTCTTTATCACTATTAGCATATCTTTAGTCAAGGCTGCATTGTTCCCTGATGCATTTTTGTGAAGAAGGATTCTTTAGAAGACATTTGAAGGGAAAACTGATTTCTATGTCTGTGTTGATGCAAGGCCAAAAGAGATTATGTGGAGAAACTAGAATTGTCCTGAGGCTATAAATTCCTGAGAATTAGCAGAATTGCAAGGAAAGTTTCAGATTGTCAAGGCTGTAGAATTGGTGAGATTAAAGTCAAGATCAGCAAGGATTAAAGGTGGACTCAGCTGATATCTAGAATGTGGAATAAATAGAGAATTGTACTAAGAAATGTAACTGATATGATGAAAAGCTGGAGATGGAAAATAGGAAGGTCCAGAGAAGGGTGGAAGGATCTGCTAGGCTGGATGATGGAGGCAGGGCTATGGGATCTTTTTGTCCCCATGCTCAAGAACCCTAATTCAGGTCTAGAACTCCTTCTCCCTGCTCAGCTGCCTGAAACAGCAGGACACCTCAGAGGGAAGACCTACCTCTTTCTTTCTAAGGAGTCTGTGAGTGAGCTCAAATGCATCTCCCTGGGGCACTGATTCTATTTTTGCTTTTGTGTGGTGTGGGACTCCTTCTTCTGTTTCTATACTACCTATAAGGGAATTAATATTTACCAAGGTTTGGGAAAAATAAAGACATTAAATAAAGGAACCCTGGGCACAGTCCCCAGGAGAGAGTGAATCTTGTTCCCTGTTCCTCTTCCTTCTTTTCTAAATAAATCAGGCTGGGCCAGAGGAATACCTGAAATGGGAATGCTCATGAAAGAAGAGAACGTCATCTGTTTATGCGAACAGGTTGGGCAGGGCAGGAGTTAGAGAGGGGACTAGGATTTCTTTCTGTGTGTGATTGAGGGCTCCAGGATAACAGCTCAAATACAATGATTCAGTGACCATGGATTGGATTATTAAAAGAGTTCAAGATTTCTGCAGGTGAACAAAGTCCCTCAACACTTGCTCTTCAGTCACCCTCCCATCTCAGGTATCTCTATGTATGGGCTGAAGTGGTGAGTACTGTTGAGTTCTGAAAGCCTCTGATGAGGTGTTAACCACTGAGCCCTGGCCCCAGGGAGCACGCCTGAACCTGTAGGTCTGAAAGCCTGTGCCCTGTGTCAGTTGAGGATTACTTACTGAAATATCAATTGAGGGTCACATACAGAAAACCCGTCTTGATTTGAGTTTTTCAAAGGAGGATTAAAGGAAAATATTTTCATCTACTTCAAAAAAAAAAAAAAAGAGTAACACAGAAAGAACAGAGGTTTCCATTAATTCAATGTAGACAGTCATATTATTCATGAGTAATGAATATCTGCAGCTTGCCTAGAGAGATGAGAATTGGAAGCCATCCTTTTATTCTCTTTTAAAAAAAATCTTTCAGCATCAATGCAGAGGTAAGAAGATGACCAAAGAGGGATCATGTACAGGTACGGTCCTATCCATTCTACCCTGAAATTTCTAAGATTTAACCATAATCTCTCCTTCCCACAAAGTCCCAGGTCCACATCTCTGAAGATGCAGTCCTTCTCAGCAAAACAGGGTCCTCAGAAGGGAGGCTCATAAGAAGGAAATCAGAACATGGGAAAACTCTCAGATTCCCTGCAATGGCCATTATGGGCATGAATGATGGAGATGAGCAATGGGTCTGGGTCTTTGAGTGGTCATGTGAGATGCAGTGGAAAGATTATTAGTTGGTTTTGGAGGCAGAATTTCAGGGTGAGACTTTGGTTGATTTGTTTAACTTTCATGAGTCTCAGACTATCCCTGGCCTAAGTCCCTCATAGCCATGATGTGTGAGAATAATATGGCATAATGTATATGAAAGCACTGCATAAATGATAAAATATTTATATATGTTTTACAATTATTTTCATTGTCCATTGACCTTACGCACTAATTATCAGGGCTTTCAGAGTTTAATCTTGCAAGAATGTTCCTGAAGAACCCATCCCATAACTATCCTTGTGCTCATTCCTTCACCACATGTAACCCAGTCTCCTATATTCCCAGCTTGGAGAGTTTGTCCAAAAGCTGACATGGCTCAGTATCTGTTTTATCTTAGAAAAAGGTAATTCAACTCTTCCTTTTCTTTCTTGTATACTTCTTCCTCGCATGGTCTAGGCCTCAAGTGTAGCATAGGTTGACATGGAAGAGAAAACACATAGAGAAGGGAATGTGAAAAAAAAAGCAAACAAAAAGCTTGGGGTGAGGGATAAAAGGAGCATTGTGGAACCAGGATGTGACCCCTACAGGCCTGCCAGGCCCTTCTGTCCCCAACGTGCTGTTAGCTGCAGCCTTTAACTCCTGTCTCTTGTACTACCTGGGCAAGTTCCCTGTCGTGGCAGCTTTCCACAACAGTTGCAGCAAGATCCTTGCTGTAAAGATCCAGCCCCCAAACCATTTTGATTGGTCTTTTCCCATTATCCTTATACAACTGTACGGGGTAAGTGGGCAAAATAGGGCCAGAAATTCCCAACTCAGATTTCAGGAAGAGAAAGAAACAAGTAGCTTTACATATCACGAAAGTGGGAACTGTAAGTTTGGAAGTAGTTAGGCATTGAGTTCAGAAAATTGGGGAGAATTCCATGACCCTGAATCTCTTGGTTGGGAATAGCTGCCATCTTCCCTTCCTGATGAAAACTGGGAGATGGGTCTTGCTTTCCACCTCTTTACCTAGCCTTAATGAAAATATACAGCAGTCCATTACCTTGTCTTTATTCCACCCTTATACATATTCTAGAACAGTAGAGAGCTCAGAAGTTCCAGTTCTGTGTGTGTAGATGGGGAGATCTTAGGTAGACTTCTCTGCCTGTTTATCTCCTAGCCCCAAATGAAAAATGTGTCTTGCTCAATGGCCCTTTTCACAGGTTACTCTTCTTCCCTTTTATCTCAATACTTGAGTGGGGACAGACAGTTCTGTGTCTGTATGGACATGGATATGTGTGTAGAAACCTTGGCTACTAGGCTATTAGTGACTGATAGACACTGTCTACCTGAGGGCAGGGAGCTATTAAAGCAATATCCTTTCTCTGATCTTCCTTCCTCAGACAGAATGAGAACTAAGGAAAGAAAGAATAGAGGAAAGGTCTAAATCTGGGAGGGAGGTGGGGAGGAGTACATGGTATTTACAGGCTTGGGCAGAAAACTCCAAGTGGTACTCAGGGCATTCTCCTGCCACTGGGTGGGAAATGGATTCAAAGCTAGGACCATGAGAGTTGATCCCTGGCCAAGTCCAGAAGTCATCCAATGATATCCCAGCTCTGAAGGGGATCATGGACAGGAACATCCTGGAAGCAATTATTTTTACATCTGTAATATTAGCCAATGGCCAGTGGACAAAGAACAGTATAGGCATTGGTTGGGGTGTATGTTTGTGTTAAGGCAGGGGGAGAAGTGCTCATGGGCTTTTCCTTGAACACAAAAACAATGTCTGCCTGGCTGTGATAGGCATGGAATTCTTCTCTCTGGGGAAAGAGACTTTAATAATTTCTGTCCAGCCATACTTGATGACAATGTGCAGGAATTTATTCTTGGTGTGAACAGTTTGACCATCAGATTGGAGTCACTATATGGTGGTCTTCCTTAACTTGTGGAGCAATGAAAGATCTCCTCCAGGACACCTGCAACTCATGTACCACAGGTGGGTCCTATACCTGGTGCCAAAGGTTCAGCCTCCCACTCAACCCATTGAAGTCAAAGCAAAGTCATCCTCAACCACTTCCATGTCATCTGGGTCAAATCAATTGAAACAGTTGAAGAACAGAGTGGAGAAGATGTAGACAAAATTTTGAAGATGATGGAAGGAGGCAAAGGTGGTATAAGGATCCCCATGAAAGCTGTAGAGAAAGGATATACTAAAGCCACCTGATGAACAACCTGCTAAAGGCCTAAAAGGGTGGAGAGGTTAGAGGCAGTGTAGTTCATTCTGTCTCCTGTCCATTCCCTTGACCCTGGCCTAAATTTCATATCACAGACCTAAGAAGCAACTTTAGCAACTAGAGAGGGCTAGACTTAGAAAGGAAGCAAAGCTTACAGTCTAGGAATATTTCTTTTCTGTTCTAAATAATATATTTAATAATACTGCACATGTATAATTTTATTTGATTCTTATAACTTGAGGTTCAGAGAGACTGAGTTAGTCAATAGATGGAAAACCCAAGACAAGATCTTTTCCATGAGCCAGTAGAACAATGATATCTTGGCAAGAGAGAGGTGCTGGCTTAAAAGATCTGAGTGCCCAGTCTTGGGTAACATAGTGAGTCACATTCTGTCTCCCAGATCTTTTAACTTAAGAAACATAAAGAAGGAGGCAATCAGATAGGATGTACACACACAAAGGAGCTAGAAAGTGACTTGTCCAAAATGAGGCAGGGGTATAGGCCAGGTGGGATCCCCTATTCTCACTCTGCTGTTAGCACTGTTTCCTATTCTCTTACTCATGACCATAAGAAAAAATGGGATGTCCCCCCAAAAGCAGGAGAGTTTTTTTCTCTAGAGTCTAGGAAATTTTGTAAAATGTTTTGTGTACATACCCAGGACTCAGCATTGAACAACACTGTGGGGAAGGGGGAAGGGGGGTCATCATTCACATTTCTCAGAATTGTGGGCCAAGAGATGCATTGACATAAAATAAGACAAGGACAAGCACAAGGTTCTCAGAGACCAGCTGCTGGGACCACAGATTTCTCTCTTGATCCAGGTTTTGTCTAAAGTTTTTCTAGAGGATACTTCTCAATGCTAGAATTTTCCACTAAGAACTGAAATAGATTTTTCAGGCTCAGGTCAGAAGCCTAGGCTGAAAGAGGGGATGTTTGAAGGCTTTTCATCTGTTGGACTGTCCATATGGTAATGACTAGCCACATGTGGTAATTAAAACAAATGAATTATAATGAAATAAAATAACAAATTCAGGTCCACAGTCATATAGTAGCCACATTTCAAGCATTTAACAGCCACATGTGCCTAATGGCTATCAGATTGGGCAGAGCAGATATAGAACATTTCCATCACTGCAGAGAATTCTACTGGACAAAGAACTTCTACTGGTCTTATAAGTCAGAATCTAAATTAGCCTCTTATTTTCCTGTGGTGTTAAGGACAGAATTGGGTTTTATTAGGGAGGCCAAATGAGAAGGCAGAAGGAGCAAGTCCTTGGCAGATGCCTGCCAGCAGAAGACTGAAATGAGTAGGCTCGAACAGCCAATGCCTGAGATCTTTGGGACAGATGAGGAGGGGCTCCTTGGAGATAAGCTCTCTGGACAGTGTTTGGGAGGAGGCAGAGAGGAGGCAGTGATGAGTTCCATAAGTGGCAGCATCCTGTGTGGAAGCAACTTCCCTATCAAATTCCTCTGCCTTGCGTTGTCATTAGAGAAAAAGTCCAGTTGGGAGAACAGAATCTTTTGATTATCTAGTGAACACAAAAATGAGTTTATCTAAGGGCAAAATTGTGAAGGTTGTCAAAATGTCTTCCCCATCCACATAGGATATACAAGGTAAGATACTGATCATCTGCTCTGCTTGTCAAGAAAAAGAGAGTGTAGCCATATGCACTGTGTATGCAGTCCATAAATTAAAAGCACTTGACATTTTCTATAACACATCCCAATGATATGAATCATCCACTGTCCAGTAAATGGGTTATGCTGAACATTTGCATTCATTAGCTGAGCTGTCATAAAGACAGAGTGTCAGAATTGTTACTTCTAGTCCTGATTCTGAGCATTAGACACTAGGGAAACATGGGCTTTGCTCACATAGCCCACAGCAGGTCTCTGAATGTGAGCCCCCATCAACATTCTTTCTTCTCTTTCACTGTGCTTTTCAATGAGTGCTAAAGAAATGTTTTAGGAGCTGGAGGAAGCTGTCAGATCCCCTGTAAGATTAAATGAACAAGCTAGACAGAACAGAAAGGAAAAAGAAAATTTGCTCATTCAGGAGCACACTTGCTTTGGCTTGCAGTTGTCAGGAAAAGAGGAAGCTTCAGTGCCAGCAGTAAAGATGGACTCCTTCAGCCGCTTAATATAATTTCCTTAGAAAAGTACAATTTTCTTGGGCATGTCCATTTAGACACTTTGGATAGAATATGTTGCTAAAAGGAATTTGTTTTGTCTTGAGATTGCTTTGATGATATGCAAACCCTTCCAAACGAATACATGCTTTCTGTTTTAGTTTGCTAGAAGCTGCTGGGAGCAATATACCAGAAATGGGTTGGTTTTTATAATGTGAATTTATTAGGTTAAAAGCCTACAGTTCTGAGGCTATGAAAATATCTAAATCAAGGCATCATCAGAGATGCTTTGTCACCAAAGGTAGACTGCTGGTGATCCTGGACTCCTGCCTTGTGGCAAGACATAAGGGCAGTTCTGCTGGTCTGGGTCTCTGTTTTCTCTTCTAGGCTTACTTTTTCCTTGGGCTCAGCTGTAGTGATCAGGCATATGGCTTGTCTCTCCCCTCTCCTCCAGGCCTCTCTCTCAGCCTCTCAGGGACCTCTTTCTGTGCCTCTGTGCTCCACTGATTCTAGCCTCCAGCCTTGGGACCTCTCTCTTAGCCTTTTGGGGTTTCTCTGTTTCTGCCAGTTTCTTTTGTGTATTTCTGTCTGTGGCTTTTTCTCTCTCCCATTTATAAAGAACTCCAGCAAGAGAAACAAGACCCACCGTGCATCACACCTCACTGAAGTAATCCAGTCAAACACCCCCAACTGAATCTAATCCAATCAAAGTGTCCCATAGCCACAGGAATGCATTAGCTTCAAGAATATGATCTTTTTTGGGATCCACAAAAACCTTCAAACTGTCACACTTTCCAAGAGAACTCTTAATTCCTTTGCAGCTGCTCAAGTCACTATAGGGGCCTCTAGTCACTGTGGACATTGCAGGTCTCCTTCAGTATATAAATTTCCTCCCATTCACTTTGCAGACCAAGAAGATAACCTCCAAAACCACCCCAGCTCCCAAAATACATCTTTACTTCTCAGGCCCAGCAGGTAGTCTAAAAGATGATGAAAGAAGTTATGATTTTCTTCTGAATTATCACATTCACTTTGGTGATACATCTGGCTTTTGAAACCATGCATCTCTTATAAGTCCCTACATCTCAGTTTCCTTTTCCTGGCACCTTCTCACCTGCTATATCTTTTAATGTGTAAGTGCTCCAGACACCAGTCCTTGGGCTTCCTCAATTGATTGTCTCCTCAAGGTGATTTCATCCAGGCTCCTGATTTTAAATCCAATGTATATGCTAACAACTCCCAAAATCAAATCTCCATTCTTTTAAGATATCCAACATTTCTAGAAAGCCAGGTTTCCCCTCCTCATACCAGCTGGCTCTAGCAAACAACTGGGCCTTTTTCAGTCACATTTCATATCCACTTCAGAAGTAAATCCAATTGGCTCTACTTGCAAACCATATCCACTTCCCAGTGCCTCCCGCCCCACGCCCCTTCTCATTCCATCCACTCTCAGCACCCCCTCTGCTACAACTCCTGTTCAAGTCACCATTGCCTCTCATCTGAATTTTGCAATAGTTTCCTAACTGATCTCCTTTGACCCCTCTGCCTATTTTTAGCCAGTGTGATCCTTTTAAAACATAGATCATGTCATTCCTATGCTCAGAACCTCCTAGTAGCTCTATTTCGCCAGGGGAAGTAAAAGCCAGTTCCTACTGTAACCCACAGTGTCCTACACACCTGACTCCCATTGTCTGTCTCTGATCTCATCTCAAGCTTGCCTCCCTCTTAATCACTCTACTCCAGAGACAGATCTCCTTGCTACTCCATAACACTTTAGGTATGTTTCCATCTCATAGTCTTTGCTTACTGTTCTCTCTGCCTAGAATGCTTTCCCCAGATAGTCCTATGGCTCACCTAATCACCCTTGGCAAATCCTTGCTCAAATATCACATCCTCATGAACACCTTTTTAAGAATTACAATCCCTCCACCCCCAAATACTACTCCGAATCCTCCTTTCTTACTTTAATTTACTGTATTTTACTTATCATCTTCTAATGGAGTAATTTGTTGAGTTATTGTCTGTACACCTGTTTTCCCCCTCTAGAATGTAAGCTCCACGAGGCCATGTCTCTTTTGCGCTGAATCCACAGCAACTAGAAGAGTATTTGTTGAATAAGATAATGAACAATTCCTACCTCTTGATGGCTTTGACCTGGGTGCTCCTCATCTTGCTTTTCTTCTTGATCCCTGGGCCTTATCTGCTCTGGACTACAGTGTGCCTTGCCTTGCTTCTGACCTGGATCATTGTTTTCACTGTTTCAGACCACACACTGGATGGACCAGGCCCTGACATTTCCCCAGTTCTCAGGGACTTTCAGCTCTGCCTGTTCTGCTCTACCTATTGCCAGCCGCAATCTGGCATAACACATAGAATATCTCTTTTAGGCTGACTCCCAGCATCTTTATACGTTTAGAAACCTGTCCAAAATAAATAATCACTCTAATATACCTGACACTACTAGGATACTAAACCTAGTATCCTTAGATGATTGATTATGCTTATTATTATACTTATAAACTAGGCAGTGTATACTTTAAGAAGAAAATAATCCCCCATCATCACCTCGTGCAAGTACATAAAGGGCAATTAGTGGGTGAACAAATGATCAGAGTATTAACTAATATTTATTGAGCTCTTACTGTATGTTGGGCACTTTGCCCGCATTATCTTTTTTCGCATATTTCTATCTCCTCTCTCTCCAGTTAGATCAAGAGTTTAGATTTCTGAAGCAGCCTTTCAACCAGTATCCTTTTCACCTTTTTCCCTTCAAAACTATCATTCACACTATAGTCAGCCTGGATTTTTAAAGTATTTTAAGATATTCCAGAGTCCTCTCACCATATGTCATAAAATCCAAACTCTTTATTAGTCTCTAATTATAATATTTGACATCATTGGGTCCTTAGTATTTTCAAGCCTTGTTTGCATGTTTTATGTATAATTATCATATTTTATGCTCTCAACAACACTATGTAGTAAGAAAAGGATGCATGAAGAGATAAAATGACTTGCTCAGAATCATGCATTTATAAGTGGTAGAGTTGTGATTTGAACCCAGGCACTTAAGCACTCTGCTCTCCTGTCCCCTGAATGAGGCAACTAGACAGAGGTTCCAGCTCAACTTTACTCCTGTCATGGCCTTCATCAGAGCAATTGGGAGCAATTGCTCTCTGCAATACAGACACACTTTCAGCTCCTAGAACCCATAAAATTCAATATCCTTCTTCAGCAAAACCTTCCTGGACCATCGAATCTAAAGTTAAATCCTCTCTACTCACTTCTCTTATAGCATCCAGTTATTTTCCTTCACAGCATTAGTTACAATTTATAGATTTGCTTGTTTGCATATTCATTGTTTTTTCCTGACCCTTATCATGTCTATTTTATTCAAAACAGCCTGCACCCAAAACTTTTCCACTTGTTAATAAACATTTGTTGACTCCATTCATGAATTTAGTATCACTTAATCTTCCTACAAATCCAGAAGTACTACTCTTATCTTACATGTGAGCAAATTGACCGAGAGCGTAAACAACTTGCCCCACGTCAAAGAGCTTGTAAGGAGGAAAGCCTAGATTGGAACCGTAATCTTTCTGCTTCCCAAGCACCAGTGAGCCACCCTGCTTCTCAAGGTGCTAAGGATTTGAGGACCTTAAACAAAGAGATTACTAAAGCAGCTGGCAGATGGATTTAATAATCGCTTCTACAATTATCTGTAAATTTGTAAACCCTGAAGAGAAAAATAAACCCTCTCTACTCAGGTTCCTTTTAGAGAAAAGCCTGAATGACCTAATGGAGCCTTGTCTTGGGGGATGCACTGAGCAAATCTCAGTGCAAGGAGGCAGCTAATTGCTGAACCTGATTGCAACTGCTAATCACAGTCATAGGGAAAAAAGTGTTGGGAATTAATTAGGCAAGGACCTTCCGAACAACAGCAGGAAGCCTCCAAGTGACCTTTATTTACAGTCAGTTAAACAGAAGTGTGACTAAAAATGCCAGGGAGCAAATCAGATTATTAATATTGATTGCTTAAAGAAAATGAATAATTTAGAAGTCGAGTCAGAATAAATATCCAGTGACAGAGATGAAAGAGCACAGCACACCACTTTTTCTAACATTCATCTGTCATGCAGCAGTGTCCCCTGCTCGGAAATTGAGAATTTTCACCCTCACAAAGCACAATTAGTTTCATGACCCAGCGTGATTGCCACTAGGAACTGTTCTCATTCAACCAAGCATGGGGGAATATCCAGGGTGTTGAACTAAAGCTTTTGTCAACACTTTGCATGGTAAACTAATTACAAGTTCATGGAAGGTTTACTTCCCAATTTTTATCAATAAAACATCACGAAAAGAAGTTGGATTGCATTTTCTGTACTTACTTAGTAAAGCTCAAGGGTTTCCATTTTTGATGACAGTATATCTGTTGTGGCACACATGCTACAGAAGTTTTCAACCAAAGGGGCAGAGGTTTAAGACTGTTTATAAGTATAAAAAATTTTTATATCAAATTTCCAATAAAAGTTGTTTTTCATATATTAGAACCAGTTTTACACCACACTTCACCAGCAGCGGGCCTCTGTCCTAAACCCATTTAGTGATAAGACAGATACAGAATATTTATTTGTAGCAAGATCTTGATTATGTGTTTTTGAACTACATGGTTTTCTTTAAGCAGATATGTTTGAAATTTTTGAGCCTTGTTGAAAGGTTTAAGTTATATTTAAAGTTATACTCTCCTCTATCCTGAAATACTAATCACATTACCTGGTGGGGGGTTATGGCTACAATGATGTTTTAGGACAGTAGATATTAATAGTTTTGCTGAAGTGGAAACATTTTAGAACTAGCACAGTTGAGGAGAATCCAAGCATGTTTACTTTGGATGGGACTCAGAGAAATTAAGCTCTGTTGCTATCAGATTAATGTAGCAAATTAACTAGCCGTGTTCAAGGCAGCCACAATTTCTATATGACAGTAAACATAATTTGTAAACCAATCAATAAAGCAAGTCAAATCACTCATTTTCTCTATCCCGTATAGGCATTAGCATTCATTTATGCCTATACTAATTTATGTCGTTCCCATTATGTATCGAGTATAGGCATTAGCATTATCTCATACACAAATAAGGAAGAAATAGATACTAAGGAGAAATGTTTTCCTTTCCTCTACAGTGAACTGAACTGAATTGTTGCCCCCTTTTAAACACAATTGTTTGAAGTGCATGCCTTAGTACTCTGGCCCTAGGATATCAAAATGTACCTCTGGTCAATCTCCCCAGGTGTCCCCCTTACCTACAGAGGGAAGGAAGCAAATGCAAGCTGCACGGAGGGTTAAGACTAATTTCATATTTGAATACAGTGGTCTCTTTCTGTTGCGTGTCGGACTTTAGCAAATACTGCCTGACTAATTGGCTCGGCTGACCTTAGGTGAGACCCAAGACCAGCACACATTTGTTCTTCTCGTCAAAAAGGATGGACACTGATGGAAGGAAGATTGCACCAAGCATAGCTGCAGCCTTCTCATCTGACTGGTTATTGATCTAAGCATTGATAGAGTATTGCTCAAACTTGAATGAATTCTAGCTTCGCTGTTATAGATGGAAGTTTACAATATTGGTCCTATTCTAAATGAATGGTTGATTCTTTCCCAATATCAGCAATTAGTGCTGCTTTGGACTTGTCCAAGGGAGTTACAGGAAAACGGTCTTCAGTTATATGTCCATCTTGTTGTCAGAGTTCTGTGGTATGGACTTCATTTTTATGAGAACTTAAATTATTATGCTACTGTTAGCAGGGAAAAATGATTATGTAAAAATGGAACTCCTCAGTCCTTTCTGGTCAAATACCTATTTGCCAACATTGTAGATTTAACAATTATTCTCTCTCCTGATGGAAGAATTCTCCTTCACTGGGAAAGTCACAGGGAAATAGATGCCAACAAATTTGAAAAATATCACCATTATTTATAGGCTCTGTTATAATATTGCTAGTACCTGTTCCTGTATATTTTTAATTAGTCTGTTCAAATATATATATATATACAAACTATATATATATATATATATATATACACACACACACACACACACACACAAACAAAACTGGTGCTTCAAGGAAATGGCAGTAACAAAAACAAAAACAAACAAACAAACAAAATCAAGAGCTTTAATTAAGTGCCAGCATAAGCCTTAAACACATTTGATGTGAAAGTAAGACAGTTTTTATTGAGGTATGCTAAATGATTCAGGTAGCTAGCTGGTGGGTTACTACAAGTCATTAGAGTGTGAGGGGATTTTATGCGCTCTTTTTTGCATCTAGATAATAGCAAACTACAGTAGCAATCATTCTTCCCCAAAGCAATTTTTATTTTCAAGAAACCAAACCATGCAGACTTATGGCCCCTCTTTTAAATTCCAGAAACCTACCTGGGATGGGACTAGACCCTGCGTAGAAAGCTGAGCTCACCTTTTCTGATTCTTTTCCTATTTTCAGGCAACAAAATTAATCAGGTTCTTTTGCAAGGCAAGAATGTACAAATGCGCATCTTTTAATACATGGGTTAAATACATGACTGTGTGGCATTCTGAGATTTCTTCCCTTTGCTACTAGAGGATGGTGATTCTCCCATTAATTGCATGTCATGTGTAAGGGGAATGCCTGGCTTTGCAGGCAGTGCACTCTTACTCCTTCCCATTTTGGAAGACAAGTCATATGATTGCAATAATTCCTGGTATCAGATTATAAAAAGTAGCATCTCCAGAATTTGTAAATGTGATGTTTTCATTTTATCCCTTTGTTTGTACACAGATTAAAACATGACCCCTCATGGCTGTAGCCTATAATTGAATAGAATGTTTTGAGGCTGCCAAAGAGTGAGGAGCAATGCTTGAGTGGCTTGGGAACAAAGTCAACACCTGAGGAAGAAATTTTTCCCCTGATCTCTCACCATGGCCATGCATTTTTTTAAATAATGTTGAGAAGACACAATCAGAATGGTATTTCTTAATAAGCAGAGAAATGTAGCTGGACACTACACTGCCTACTGCAGGAAGAGATTTTTCAATATTACTTGGAGGATTTTGATGGGGGGGAATTTTTCTCATAATTAATTTCATCTTAATTTGCTTAGCTTTCTGTAGAGATCATCAGATTGAAATTGCAATATGTTTCTTTGTCTTTTTTATCCCCCTGAAGTCTCAGCATAATTTAGAACTAGGGAAAAGTGATTCTTTTGCACTTTACATGCAAGTCACAGTTTCTTTATGGGTTCCAGAGGATCCCTGGTCTCTAAGCTCCAGTACACAGCTGCCACTGCATATGTTGCTGCTGAAAACTAAAACTTGCTGAAATAATAATTCCCAATGTTTGAAAGAGGCTGTGTTTAAAGCACTACTTTACACATCTCATTTCTTTAGGGAGCTTGAATTCATATGGCAAAACAACAGAGCCAAGAAAAAAACATGACTTACTTTTTTCTGTTCAATATTGAATACTCTGAACAATCTTTAGAATCAGTAATAATCAGAGACATTTTTGAGCCTGAGGCATTGCATGTTCTTTATTTTCTAGAATGCAAAGCACACACACAAATGAGCACTGTATAGTGAATATAAAATATGGACTGTCTTCCATGTGCATGATTTAAAAATATGAGCAATTTGTATACACACATACAAATTAGTGCCATGTATGTTTAAAACCACTAATAATTTTATTGACTTTTTTTCCTTTTGTGATCATTGTTATTTCCAGACCTTTTTCGAATAAAAAGGCAGGATTAGAAAAACAACATTTTAATTGCTTTTTCGCATATAGATTCCAAGTTACCTTAATTCACAGAAGATATAAGATATTTCTATATAGGTAGAGACACCTCAAAGGATGGCTTTTCTTGTAGTTCCACTTCCTCTATCACATATCATTAAGACAATAAAAATTTAGCTCCTAACCGACATTTTCCAAAGGTAACACAGAGAAAGAGCTGTTTGGTCACAATCAGAGTCTACATAAATTTTAAAATTAGATTATTTGCAAGAGAACATTATTTCTGAAAATAAAAAGCTTTGTTATTAGTGTCACTGAGATGGGAAATTAAAAATATAAGTTGATGAAAGATAGCCTGGGCAGAGTTAGCTTACAGCCTATAGAGCAAATTATCATGTATCATTTCCTACATTTTTCTTTCAAAAAATTCTTAATAAATAAGTTAACCAAGACAATTTTCTCAAAAGACTTCAGCATACTTTATACTTTTTTTTTTTTTTTCAACTCCCTCCCCCATTGTGAACTTCTAGTTGTCAGGCAGAAATAGGAAATGTTTCTAAATGAAAACTGTTCTAAGTGTGGTTTTAACCCAATAGTCATTGCTAGAATGAATTTCAAAAGAGTTCTAAAGATTTTTTTTCATGGTTAGAGCAAGAGAAAGGGAACATAAATTGCATTTGAATATTTTAGCAGTTTTGTAAATAATATTTATGTTTAAATTTGAATATAAAGTGTATAGAATTTAAGGTAGAATGGAATTCAGTAATCATTGGTTCTCCTTAGATCCTTTGGAAGAAATCTGCCTTCTGTGGCTTCACTACACTCAGATGATGTTAGCAGATTCCAAGGAAGCAAATAAGATAGAGGTTCCTTTGGTGTTTTTCTTGGAGAAGTTAGCAGTGCATCCCACAGGAAGTATACATTTCTCCTTCCCCTCTAATAGCCCCTAGAGACCTAGGAAGTAACCACCATATCTATATTGGATTATTACATAATCATTCAATTTCTGAATAATTCAATTACTTTATTTGAATTCTTCTTTTTAATATATAAGTTATAAGTGTGGCCTATATAAAAAATTAATTAAATTTCCTGTCACTAGACTGTTTAAAGGTGAAGTAAACTACCCATGAACCCCACTATTTGGCTCTTTATAGATAAAACTTATACTAATTAGACACTCCTCCAACCAGATGGCACTAGCAACTCATGTGGCCATGTTTGCCATGTTGTGATCTACTGTTGACTCTCAATAATCTGTCTTCCATTACCAAGTCCATTGAAAATTAAAATATTTCCCTTAAGATGTGGATACTAGGTTTGACTGATGGTTACTAGGTTCATTAGTAGATGAACTTTTATAACATACTTCAATTAGCTTAATAGAAAGTTCTAAACAATGTAAAAAACAGAAAAGAACATGCTTAGAATACCAGGTATACAGTAAATCAACACTACCTGGAATTAAATTTTATGTAGATTTAGTAATCCTGGATCAAGATTGCAGCTGAAAATTTCCTGTACTTCTCATTATTTGTCATTACTTAGCACATCTAAGAAAAATTCTTTGTATGATAATGTTTACCCCCAATTGAGGAATTGACAGAATTGCTTATAAAGCTCTGAAGAAAAGGGTTGTATGAATAGATATAGGGGAAACCAAAGGATTTTTGTGATACTGTAATAAGTTCCACTTTGGATCTTTTGAGTTCACATCAACTCCCAGGTAAGATATCTAGATGAAGATGGAAATAGATAGCTTAGACTGATACTGAGGCTAAAGATGCAGATTTGGGAATCTGTAGATATTCATACCTATATCTACATTTAGTGATTGAAAATTAGAAAAGCAATGTACAAAGAATAAATGAAAAATTACCCATAATCCTGGTATGCAGAAAGAACTATATAATATAATAAAATAAAATTAATATAATATAATATAACACAATATAATATAATGTAATACAATATAATATAATAATGCACATTATTCAGTTATTTTCCTATATAATATACATACATGTGTGCTTTTTTAGCTACACAATAGCATACCTATTTTGTTCTGAACTATTGTCAGCAGGCAGCTAAGATGTTTTAGCATAAATACTGTTCCACAAGCACTACAGCTGATCTGTCAGGATGTGGTTACCACCAATTCCCAGAAATAGTAACTAGGAGGAAAAAGAATAGACTGTAGAATACCCTTGTAAATTCAAATATATTAAGTGCTAGTCAATAGTACTATCAGTGATAGCTTTTTCTTTATAGTGCACCTTGCTCCAAAAAGGATTTGAGGCAAAACAAACAAACAAACAAACAAAAAACAAAAACAAAACCACAATTCAGAAACACTTCTGAATTTCTTAGGTTAATACAATAAATCAAAACTGCCCCCACTTCCTTCTTTCCACCCTCTTTATGCTCTCACCTCTTTAGTGTTGGATATGATTTCAGACAAATTAATGTAAATGGTGATTACAATGATCAAGTCATTTCTTAGCAAGTGAAATGTCTTTCTTACATTAAGGAAAAAAGAGCTTGCTTTGAGTCGGTACACATCACAATTATGGCAATCCCATTTGATTGTATGATAATATTTTTAGACATTAAAGCCACAAATTGCTAAGTTTTGGAGGCTCTGAACGGAATTACTGTTCACTTTAATGCCTTAGTGCAAACACACGAGAAAAAAAAGTTAGGAAGGAAAATTGTACACAAACTGAAGGTATGAAAAAAATCACCTTAATTTGTGTTCTAATGTTATAGTCTAAAAAAAGAACAGTGGGTGTGTGCCTCTTAAGTCTCCAGTGAGAAAAACATCGAAAAGTTCACAAAGCTCAATGGTTTTTCCCAAATGTCAGATTAAGGAATTCAACCAACTGAGGCATATTGGGCCCTGTGGAGAAACTTGCTCATTTCATTGGAACAAGAAGAGAAAATCTGAGCAAACCCATTTTTTCCGATTGCTTTCCCCTTCCACATATATTGAGAAAGAGAGAGAAAAAATATATAAATCAGAAGATGCCCTAAAGTGTCTCTACCTGTTTAAGCCTGGTCTACCAGTTCTGAAATCCCAACCTCCTCCTCACAGGTTTTCTGATCATTTATGGACAGCTCCTAGGCAGATTTTTATTCTTTAGGGCTATTGCCACATCTTAGGGCACTGGTCTCTCAAGACTAGCTTCTAAATAGAATATCATCTCCAGGTTTTCATTTCTTTAGGAATCTGGAAACTGAATAGACTGAGACTTTTCTATTTTTCAGTTGCAGTTTTCACTGATAATGATGACTGAAGGATTGAGCAGCAACTCGACGACCAAAACAAGCAGACACATTCCAGCATTACCAGGAATTTTCCAACTTGATCATGGAAATTATCTCACTTACAAGAGACTATTGCTGATAGATTTTGGACCAGATCATTCATTTAAACAAATTTCATTTTCCTTCAGGCCCTGGACATTCTCTAGATGAGAAAGAATACGTTGTCATTTCAAATCTGGTTGATTTCGGCAGAAAGGGCTGGCAAAAGCACGTTGGTGTAAGAATAGGTGTGTAACCATAGAACGTTTAGATAAACTTGGTTTTATGAAGATGATTTGCATGGAGATGGAGATTATAAGACTCGGACTTTTATCTCTTACATGTCGTCTACTCCACAAGCCTGGTCATGAAAGCACTGAGCTATCTAAAACAGAAATTACAAACTGGAGGCCTCCAATACTGCTTGGATTTCAGTCGTGCTAACCTGCTTACCACGTGGGTGAGTTATTTAATCTCTGTCTTCATGTTCCATCTGTAAAATGGAAGTAATACTATTATTATCTACTTCATAGGGATGCTGTAAGAATTCAGTAAGTTAATATATTGAAAATAACCACTCCATGTCTTTCTCACAGTAATTATTATATAATTATTATCACTTTCAAGAGTCATCTTGCAAATAAGTTTTGTTTGGCCTACATTGGATTTGAAAAATTTTAAATTTCTAATAAAATTTCTCATTTGAGAAAAGCCAAGGGATTTGATCACAGTGGACTCCCTCTAGCCAAAAATAAACAGTAGATGGCAGCTACATAATGCTATCCCCTTCAGAGAGGGAATGAATTATCCAGTTGACCACATGGCCACCATTTCCATTTTCTCACATCCAATCAATTTCTCACATTTATGTAACTCACCTGTCCCCATGGGTGTTTGTGACACCTGATTTAAAAGGATTAACTCAAATTTGGTGAATATTTATGCTTCCAAACAAATAATCCCTAATAGAGATTAAAAAAAGACTTTCTCTTGCCTGATACCCATGCAAAGCCTCCATGGAAATGACAGCCTACCCTTGGTGGGCCTGGGGTTGTTCAAAATTAGTTATCTCTGTAATTCTACTGCTCCCCGGGAACCTTATCAGAATGCAAAATGATGAGAAATAGAATTATAGGGAACACTTTAGATATCAGCAGTAAAATACACATTTTACAATTCCCGTGTGTATGTTTATGTGCATGTGTGTGAACTCCATGTTTGAGAGTTGATTTTCAACAGGACAGAAAACATTTTCAGTTTTTAAACAAATTTGGATATCATAAGCCATAGCCTTCATTTTCCTGTTTCTGACTATAAACGCATCTACTTTTCCATGAGCCCTTCACTACCTCATTCTGAAAAGCACCATCCTGTCTAAGACACCAATTGAAGGCCCTATCTGATGTGACCAGCCAGCGAGGCTCTGCTGTAATCCCATGCTGAGCACTCTGTAATGAGGATGATTCCTGCTTTGAAGCGTTTCTTTTCATGGGTTGCAGCTACCACTAGAAGTGTGATTCATGTCTGCTGCAGGCTGGTCAAAGAAATCCTGTCAGTTTTTTAATAACAAGCTGTAAGCGCTTGCGAGTCAAAGAAAGGGAGGGAGAAAGAAGAGTGTGTCCAAACTTATTTCAATAGGCAAGCTCCAAAGTATTCTACGGTTAATACCACCTAATTAATGACAGCACCAAATGGAGCCCAAAGCGTGAAGTTTGCAAATGGCTAATAATGAGGGCTAGAGAGATATACCCCTCTTCCCATGGTGTTCATGGGTCTGGCTGCAAAATGTAATTGAGGTAAATGAGGTTTTCTACTTATTTCTTATTCTTTAATTTAGTGCTGAGAGAGTGTTTGGTTATTCTCCTTTCTTACCACAAAGAACCTCAATTAATTGTAGCAAGTCTTCTGCCTGGTCATGTCACCTCTAGAATCCATGACACAGGAACCTCTGAAGGGCACGCAGCATATATTCAGCTCACATTTATTTCTTTACAGTTATAACTGTTGGTCTCTAACAATTGGTTTAGGGAGAGGAAAGGGGTTTGTTATCAACTCTTCATGCTTGTGAAAACCAAAGCTTTTTTTTTTAAATGCTCATGTCATTTTCATATTTTTCTTTTCTTTCTTTTCCTTTTTTTAAAAAATGCTCAAATCCAAATCATTTTTTAAATACCATGACCCTTTAATGAAAAGAGCAAATAGGACAGAATCTGAAAAAAGGAATAAGGCAGATTTTAGGAACAAGGGATTTTTTTTTTTCCCCTTGTGCTTTGTTTTTCAAGTCTTGGATGAACCGCAGCTGTTTTTCACCAGTAAAGGATATTTTTATCTAGCATGCTTTAAATTAAAAAAAAAACAACAACAAAGGGAGCAATCTGATGCTCTTCAAGCTCCCATAACCTTCCAGAGAAAAGAGTGAAGCATTAGTTCCGTGCAGCTAAGAATCCAGCTTTTAATTATATCTTCCTTGTGTTTACATGAACTTTAGTTTGCATTTCAGAAGCCTGATGGAAAGATTCCTGTGGCTGACCCTGGAATAGTGGTGAATTTCTCCATCAAGTGAGTATTGATGAGCTGCAAAGTTCAGTGAACAGGAAAATTCTGCTCCTTTTATTGCCAGTGTGACAGGTTACTTTATTACCATGCCTTTCACAGCAATTTAACAGTTACCCTGGTAACGGATTCAGTGAGGTAATGGGATCACAGGCATTAGAGCAGAGGAAGGCTGGCCATCTGCTGGCTGCTGCTCCGAAGGCTGTCTGCCTGGAGGACCTGACAGCACAGGCCTGCATGGCAATGAGGCAGGTTAAACCGCAGGCCTGCCCTATTTAGCTGCACTCTGGTGATTTGTCTTTCTAATTCTATTGAAATAATAATCAGGATTTGTTTCTGATTAATTAACTAACCTTTTGGTAAAAAGATTAGATAACGAAATTGCTGCCTATTCAGGGATAATGAGATTTTTATTACTCTGTCAAAAGAAAAAAGTACATGTATGTGTCACCAGCCGCTGTGTCAAGAGGAAAAAAAAAAAAGATTTAAGTCTCTGTCAGATGTGTATATTCCTGAACAGACCAAGGGTGTGCTTAATTTGGCAGTAACTCTTCAGGCTTGTGTCAAGCCCTCAGGAAGAGCTTTTACAACAGCAAACAAAGTAATAAACACATTCGGGCCAATGGGCTTTTGGGGCGGGTGCTAATTTGTTTTTAAAATGTCTCCTAATGGAAGAGAAACGCTTGGGAGGCTCAGGAACTTGTCTGTACCGTGTGGGTGTATTTATGTAAGTGTGAGAGTGTGAAGAAAGCAGTAAAATCTCCGTGCGAGGCTTTAAAATGACATATGTAGACAGCCTGCTTTTCCTCTGCACTACAGATATGTCTTCAGCTCGCAGTACATTTGTCTTCTGGCAGGAGTTGTACTTGGGCAATGGGAAGGGGAAATCATCCGAGCTTAGCAGTCTGGGAGGTCACCTGTGACTGTCACAGGTAGGCTGCTTTAGGAAATGAATTATTCTAAATGGCTGAGTCAAGGGAAGAGGCCCTTCTCCCTGTCTCACTCCAAGACACACAACCGCTGGATTCAACCGTGTCTCTTAAGCAGCCACAGCTCAATCTTTTGTTGGGGGTGGGGTGGGGTGGCGACTTTCATTTTCTTACTTTTCTGTGGCTTCTTCAGTGCTGCCATACCAAAGAAATACCAATCCTGTGAAAAGTGCTTCCCTTAGATAAAGAGATGCCTAAGAGCCAAACAGGTTGTGTGTGGCCATCAGCATTACAGAGAGCAAAGCACAGTATATTTCCAAATAAAATTTCACAGAGCTACAATATAGTTTTAATTACTAAAACCTGAGGAGGAAACGCAGTACGTGTCTCTTCCTGCAATGCAATAAAACCAAGGAGTGGGAGGGAGGGCCAAGTGGTGGGCTGGGACCCAGCCGAGCATTTTGTTCAAGTGTATTTGTGTCATTGCCTTTTCAGATTCAATGAGACACTTATGGTTCTCCTGACATCCTGCGGCCTTGGCTGCCTCAGTTTGTGTGTGTATGAACATGAAAAGATTTTGAGTTCTAAAAATGGAAGTCTCTGTTCTGAATTTCATAGACAAGTTGAAACAGACACACATACACACACACACACAAAAACTGTGACGGAGATCAGATGTGAACATTCCGCAGCCTGCTTTCCAGTCCTGGGGTCCCCACCCTCCATCTCCTCTTTCTTCTCACTCCCTCGTGCACCTCCAATCGCCAGCTAACAAGCTCCATTTCTGATAGCAGATGCTCGACAAAGAAAGAAATAAGACATTAAAAAGGAGAAGGCTGCTGCTGGGGGTGTGGGGGTGTGTGGGGATTTCTGCTAATTCATCGCCAATAGCTTTTTACAGGGACTTGCTCTCCTTGGCTCAGGACCAACTGAAAGGAAAGAACAGGGCGGGGGCGGGGAGCCTTTGTCTTCACACTCTCAGTGAAATATAGGGTTAATATTAGCAATCATTATTAAAATTAGCCAAATGTTATTAACTGATCTTTGTATAGAAGAATAAGTATAGTTTTCCCTTTGGCAGACAATGACATCTGCAGCTCTACATTTTCATGAAATGACTATACTTAACAAAAACATTACTTCATTTTCATGGTATTTCTTTTGTGCCTAGGAGCAAGCCTGTAATTGTTCACTTCAATTACAACATTACTATTTTAAACCGAAACCCATTTTATCTGCATGCCAGCTTTTTATTTGTTTTACCAACTATATCTATTTCCATTACTGCAAGGCTGATGGTTTGTCTCAAGAGGAAATCAAATCCATTAATTCAGAAATTTCAAGCCCGGCTGGCTCTGCCATAAGCAGCATTTCTTATGCTAATAGCAAATGTGCTGAGACTGAAAGGAACTGACATGGCCCTGTTTTTTATCATAACTTAAGCATTTATGTAAGAAGGCAAATCTAATAGTACTAGGAAACTGTAAGTGTTATTATATATAATTCACTTTCCTGAGATCTGGACAGGCCTCTGGTTTGTGTAGCCATGGTTTAAATCAGCCTGCCACGAGACTTTAACCCACCTGACTTTTCCTATTTAGCCATCATATTGCTTCACAACAGATACATCTAGCATGAAACTAGATTTGTGGCTTTCTTCTTTAATTCCCCACATTTTTTCCTTCTGAAAGAGAGGCTTTTGTCAATGCAGACAAAAATTTCATTTTGTATTCAGATGATGTCTGAAACTTGTCCCTGTAACAGCATTAGCCTGAGACAAACCTGGCCCCATTCTGCTTCATTTTTAATGCACTCTGTTTGGGTTCTATCACATGGTTTGTGTTCAATTAGATAGCTTGACTCGATAAAACCTGCCTCTGACCCAGAAAGAGAAAGAGAGAGAGAGAGAGAGAGAGAGAGATTGCTTCTGGCTCCAGCATAAGATTTTACAGGCACTGTGACCTGTTTAAGTCAATGGTAAAGTATAAGAGATTCCTATCTGAGAACCACATCATCTTCTGGGATCTAAAAAATACAGAAAGCACTGGAGGACTCTGGCTCTCCTTTGTCACCACAAAGCCCTTTGGTGCTGTAAATCAGCCCTCATTGGGAGCTCTTATACACTAGCCGTCACCGATAAGCTTGGGAGAAGTAGACAAGGCTTTTAGGAATTGCTGAACCATGAAGTTGACCTGCTTAGGGTTTTGTTGTAGGCTATTAAATCCAGGATGGCTGTTTTAAGATGATTCCGCTTTCTTCTTTCCTTGGCCTGGTTAAGCAACTCTACCCCCAGCTCATTATTTGGCTGATTAAAAAAGAAAAATCAGAATGGCGAAACCTGCTGTTTGAGAATACTACCTTCACATGTCAATTTAATGAGAGTGACTTATGCTGACGTAGTTTATGGGCTCAAGCAACTTGACACTAATTATGCAGCTAAGAAAAGATTTACTAACTGTACATACAGCTCTGCTTTTGTTGGCATGGGTACCATGACTCTTTTCTCCAAAAACAAACTCTAAATCTTTTGTAAACATGCATTATTTGGTTAACACATTGTAAATGGATCCCAGTTGTGCAGCACAAGCACTCTTCACTATTATGTAAACAATTATTCACTGAAAGGCTTGCTTTAAATTGTAAATGAATATATTTCAGCTGTAATGTTGCTTTCAGACCTGCCCTGTGGTATAAATCTGGTCATTTGTTTTTTGCACTCTGCCTATTACTAACCAGTTAGAAATGTGCTGATTATTTGCACAAGCTTTTCACACTGTGAGCGCAGTTAAATTGCTGTTTTATTTTTCCTGTGTTTGATGAGTGTTAACGAGAGCACCATTTGAGGAAACCCAAACCAAATACAGCTCTTTAATTGGGGTTGGGGGTGTTTGGGAAAAGCCACCTGGTGAGTAATTCCATCGTTTAATATTTGAAAGTTCACCCACCTCACCATAGGACTTATGGCAAGATTAATTAAATGTACTTGACAAAAATTCAGGGTCGTGCTCATCCAACCTGAAGAGCTTGAAATATGGAACATCCAGTTATCTGGTGCAGATTGCTTTGTGTGATGTCCTAATTCCTAACTCTCTCTTTTAAACTCCTGTCATTGCCAAACAACTCCCTGTTTGGATTAGGCAATTTTACATGTCCATAACCCTCAAAGAAAGCACAATTTAGAGAAGAAAAGATGTAGTGATTTTATTGGCTTTTGCAGGATCTGCCCAGTGGATAAAAGTTCCAGCTGGCTCAAAGAGATTTCCTTCCTCCCTCCTCCAACAGTCAATTATTCATTTTTAAAGTTTCCTCACCCCTTGTGGTTTAATGGGGTTTCAGTAGTGTGCTGATATGCAGAGCTATGGAGAAAGAAATATTATGATCTCAGACAATCTCATTGGTGTGAACCAAAACAAGTGTTGCAGCTTTATCCAGCACTATTGATAGAACTATGAAACTGTACATGCATTGACTTAGATTGTGCTGACCTTAGATCAAGCCCAGGATAATAGAAAAAGCCCTAGGTTCTATCCCTGGATCTGTCCCTAACTAACTCTGACTTTGGATACTCATTTAACCTCTGTGAGCCTTATCTGTGATATGTCAGGGTTGGGTGACATAATCATTACATTCCCTTCTATAACTAAAATTCTGGGATGCCTATGGTGCATAATTCCAGCTGCTTCTTTGTATACATAGTAAAATAGGAGGGAGACTCAGTAGTCAAAAAATACAGTTTTTAGTAGCTAAAAGCACAAGGCTCTTTATTTCCTTATTGACTATTAAAAGGGAAATCTGTAGTTTACTTGTTACTGCAAATTAGTTATCGTAGAATATGTACACTTCCTTCAGCAATTATTCATTATGACCACATATGACTATAGTCTCAATGAATAAGTGACATGAGCATATTTTTCAGATTCACAATGGTTTGTAATTGTATTATTTCCAGTTTTGTTTTATAATTTCTCCTATAAGTAATCAGGAGTCAAGCTTAGATTTGCTTGGTTTTGTTAGTTCATGACACTCAAGAAAATCCCTGTAATATCACCAGATGTATCTAAACTCAAGAAACAGATATCTCAGGGGTAAATCCCAGAGTTATTCTAAAATATCAAAATATACAGTGTTCAACAAAAGATGACAAGGCAAACTATGAAACAGGAAATGATGGCCCATCTAAAAGAAGAAGATAAAAACCAGACAAAATCAATGAAGAAGAAAAGACTCTGGACAAACCAGACAAAGAATTTTAAAATATGATCCTCAACATACACAAAAAACAACTAGAAGATATTCAGGAAAACAATGAATATGTGAATAATATGAGAATCACAATAAAGAAATAGAAAATTGAAAAAGGAATCAAATAGAACTAAAGTAAACTTCAACTTGTTGATTTAAGACCAAAATAACTAAAATGAAAAATTTCCAGGAGGATATCAATAGTAGATTGGAGCTGGCAGAAGAAAGACTGGGTGAGCTTGAAGACAAGAAGATTGAAATGAGTCAGGCTAAGGACAGAAAGAAAAAAATTGTAAAAAGCAAAAATAGACTAAGAAATGTCTGGGACACCATCAAGTGTACCAATATATGCATTCTGGGAGTCACAGAAGGAAAAGAAAGAAAATATCTTCAAGGCCTTGTGTTAGGCAATGATTTCTTAGACTTTATACCCAAAGTGCAAGCAACAAAAGAAAAAAATAGATAAATGGGCCCTTAACAACATTAAAATATTTTGTGCATCAAAGGATATTATCATGAAAGTAAAATGAAAACCTACACAATGAAAGAAAATATTTGGAAACCACATATCTGATAAAGGTTTAATATCCAGAATATAAAAAGAAATTCTTCAACTTAACAGCAAAAGCACAAACAACCCAACTACAAAATGGGCAAAAGACTTGAATAGACATTTCTTCAAAGAAGATATACAAATGGCCTAAAAGCACATGGAAAGATATTCAACATCATTGGCCATTTGGGTAATGCAAATCAAAACCACAATGATATGCCATTTTATACCCACTAGAATGGTTGCTATTAAAAAATGGAAAATTACAAGTGTTAGAGAGGATGTGGAGAACCAGAAACACTCATTCATTGCTGGTGGCAATGTTAAATGGTACAGCCACTGTGGGGTAGTTTGGCAACTCCTCAAAAAGTTATATACAGAATTACTGTATGACTTGGTAATATATACCTAGCTTCTAAATGAAAAAATAAATGAAAAAATTGAAAGCAGGGACACAAACAGATATTTGCACACCAATGTTCAGAGCTGCATTATTCACAATTGCCCAAAGATGGAAGCAACCTAAATGTCCATCAACTCATGAATGGATGAGCAAAACGTGGTATATGCACCCAATGGAATATCATTCATTTGTAAAATGAATGAAATTCTGCTATGTATGACAACATGGATGAACCTTGGACACATGTTAAGTGAAATAAGCCAAACACAAGAGGACAAATATTGTATAATCTCACTGATATGAAAAAATCAGAGTAAACAGATTCCTAGAGTTAGAAACTAGAATATCACTTACTTAGGGCCAGGGCTGGGCTCAGGGTAGGAAAAAGGAAATTAAGTCTTTAATGCACAGAGTTTCTATTCAGGATAACGGAAAAGTTTTGTAATGGATGGTAGTGGTGATAGCAAACATAATGAATGTAATTAACAGCACTTAATTATATATTTGAATGTGGATAAAAGGGAGAAGTATTAGGTTGCATATATGATACTAGAATAAAAATTACAAAGAAAAATCCATGGAACTGAATGAAACCCAAACAGTGAACTCTAAGTTAAACTATGGACTATTTATATTGCAATTATAAAAATGTGCTTTCATCAACAAATGTGCTACATAAGTGTATGGTGTTAATAGGGTGGTATATGGGAGTCCTGTATTTTATGCATGATTTTTCTGTAAACCCACGACTTCCCTAATTTACCAAAAAAAGAGAGAAAAATATAGCAAAGTAATTTTTAGTCTCTCTCTCTCTCTCTCTCTCTCTCTATATATATATATATATATTTTTATTAGAAATACTTAAACCTTCTCTAAGAATATTGCTAGGTGCTGGGGACACAAGGGAAAAAATACATGGCCTCATCTTCTCAGGGAATTTATAGAACTTTGAGGTCATTTTCTCTTTAATCATCATGAACAATGACTGGGTCTAGGAGAATATCTTTTTTGTTTTGTTTTGCTGAATAATAAATTACCACAAAATTTAGTGTGTTAGTAAAACAATCATCATTTATTATCTCACAGTTTCTGTGGGTCAGGAATTCTGGAGTGGCTTAATTGGGCTATTCTGACTCTGGGTCTCTCAGGAAATTGCAGTCAGATATCCAGCTATCAGTTGGGCTATAGTTTTCTGAAGTTTAGACCAGGATGGTGGATATGCTTTCAAAATTGTTCAGACACATGGCTGACAAGTGGGTACCGGCTGTTGGTGGGAGACCTCAGTTACTTGTCATTGGTTTTCTCCACAAAGCTGCTTGAAAAACTTCATGGCATGATAGCTGGTTTTCCCCCAAAGCTGACCAAAAGGCCAAGTTGGAAGTTGTGACTCCTTTTAGGACCTAACCACAGAAAACACGTATGTTACCATCCACAGTATTCTACTGGACACAATAAGGAGCCTTGATTCCATGTGGGAAGGGACTATACTATAGCATGAAGACATGAGTGAAATGCATTGGGGGGCCATCTTGAAGGCTGGCTATCACAATTACTAAGACTTTGTTTCAAAATATCTCCACATTTCTGAATCTGGTCTATGACATAGTCATCAGTTCAAACTCTCAATCATTTTGCTCACTAATAAATTGAAGTTGACAGCTCTTTTACTTAGAAGAAAGAATCTAATACATTTGTGTAACAATTTTTCAGGAAGTATTGGGCTTTTTGTTTCTTTTCAATTAAATAATCAACCCTAGTACTTTGAACTGATTATTCTCAGTCAGCGAGCCTTGCTCTAGAGTGAGCTTTCACTCTGTTCTCTGTGAAGTCTAGGGGCCATAATTAGGTGCTGGAGCAGTTATATAAACCATGGCATATTCTTTCCAAACAGTGAAAATTCTAACTGAATAAAAAATCATTTCCGCTCCTTTATCTGTTTTATGTACTGAGATTCTGTGTCCAACTTCAATTTTTTAAAAAGTTCTGTTGCAAAAATTGATCTAAGTAATTATCTAACTTAACATCTTACCAATGTAAGAATTCTTTTCACAATATCCTTTACATCTAGATGGTCATTACATAGTTGGACTACTTTATACGACAGGCAAGTCACTTCCTCATAGGAAACAGTAAATTCATATTCAGTAGAAAGCCAAAACCAGCTCCCTCAAACTTCAACTCATAGATTTTAATTCTGCCTTCTGGAGCAATGTACAACAAGTTGGCCCCCTTTTCTCCATAACTGTGCTTTACGTAGCTGAAGATACCTGCCATTTCTTGCCCTTATAAACAAGTAATAAATTAACTATAAATCAATATTCTAATTATGTCATTTTTATTTAAATCCTCATTATTATTTAAAGTAAATTTTGAGGTTTAATGCTTCTTTAAATGTATTTTAATTCAAAGTTTTTCTTTCTCAACCTTAATCCAACTTAGATTTTACTAAATGCAAAACCAAATACTTGTTAGACTTCGCCGAGATTGTGAATTTGATTCAATAGCACTCTAGAAATCTGAAGTTTAACTGATGCAAATTCCTTTCCTGTCTTCACATCTGTTTCACCACTGAAAAACTTAAAAATCAGATTGCTAATTCTAACTCTATTGCCTTCTATCTGGTTGATAAGTATTCTTTGAGTTTACTTGGAGTCAGTGATAAGATTGCCTAATCCCTAGAGTCCTATATTCCCTTTTGCCTAAAACCTTCCTGGTATTAATTATGTGTAAGGAGAGGGACAAAATTAACTCTTTCAAGAGCAGCATTTAACTTCCTCTCATTACATGCACTAATGATGTAATGGCAACATTCTTTGCTGGGGTTGTCAAATTGTAAAGGTCTCCCTAGTGGACCAAAAAGAGTTCATAGATCTAATTTTCATCCAGAGAGCTACCAGAAAAGGTTGAGGTTTTTTTTTAACAATATGCACAATATTATTATTTTGGGGGACTAACTTTTGACAAGCTACCTGTTGATGATGGCTGGTTGGTTGTCTTTTCCTCCGACCTTCCTAAATGGTGAAATTGCTTACCTTGTGATGGCAATATTTCTACCTGACTCTGCTGTTTTGAATTTATGCCCCACAAAAAGATTTCTTTATTTCTCCCAGTCCCTCAACAATCAAGATCATTAATTGGGGTTTTCTGGAGAGTTCTATCAATGTCAGTAGCCTTCTCTGTCATTGCAACACAACAGCAGTAATTACTATATATTTTTAAAGAGCACAATTATCTAAAAGTCTTCAAAATCATGTTGAAAAGTAACATCCTTATTTGTATAACACAAATAGTATTTTAGAACCTACTAAGGCCAGTCATTTGGGTGGGGTCAAGGACATATTTATGCCCTGTCACCTTTCTCCTAGAATTTTTCAGAATGAGATCAAGCTAAAAAAAAAACTGTACTGCTCAGCTGACAAGAAAAAGATGGCCTTGTCAAAAACAAAGTCAAGTGAAATCAACTCTCCCCTCATATGTGAATGGTTTGGGTTGAAAAATTAAACTAAAAACTCTTGTTAAAACAAGCTGTTTGTTAAATTCAGAGGGCCATGCTATTTTGGTAGCTTGAAAGTTAGGCTACAAGAATATCAAGAACAAATTTAAGAATTTGGTAGGGAAATCTGATTCTCACTGCTACTTTGATTATACGTTTTTGTTTAAAAGTCATTAGTGAAGAAGGCACAATGGAAAGTAAAGAATGTATATATCAACATAATAAGTGTTCATTGATTAGCATCAATCATTCATTTCCAGGAAAATTAGAGAAATTTCCTTGGACACTTTTTGTTTCTAACTAAACACTGAGCAGTTTGGGGGACCATTTCCATGTTGAAAGAACTGGACTTCAAAAGAGTGAAAGGGACATATTCACATTTTTCACATTATATCTGAAGAAAGATTTCTAAGGAAATCATAGGAATAAAATAATACTAAATGATTCCTCCATCTATAAAGATTAACTAAGCTCAGCAAAGAGTTTTAAATGTAATGTTAGCCTTACTCAAATGGAATATTATGACATTGCCTCAAGACATTGAGATCTTGATGAATCTACACACAAATAAAATGTGAAATACCCTAAATAATCTACATATGATCAAAGAGAATAATGGTAACTGAGGACTGAATAAAAATTATCAGACCATTATAATGTATTTTTACTGTTTAAAGTACTATATGGTATTCAAAATGGTCTCACAGCTATATTACCCAAGTCTTGAAGAACATTATAAATTGAATGTTCTTCCTACTTTACAGATGTCTAAACTAAAATGGAAAGTTAATGACTACCGAATCTAGATAATAGGTCATTTAATAACTCATTTTGTATACTACCATTTTCCTCTTTGAATCCCTCCGGATTATATAGCACACACTTATGAAGAATAGCAAAACTCTCTGGCAACAATATTTGTAGTTATATATTATGTAAATTACAATAATAATTGTAGTAAGGCTACTACATGAATAGTGCAAATTTTTCAACTAAAGCAGGATATTTTGAGAGTGAAATGGGATGCCACTAGTAATTAGGCTGAGACAACAGGAATAAACCTCATCTGTTTTAGGCAAACTGGGACAATTTTTCATTCTACCTATGAGTGGAGATTGGAAAATTGTTGACTAAAAAAATCTTTTTGTATTTTTTTCTGTTTTGTTTTGTCTTGTCAAAACAAGAGTGGGAATCTTTTTCTTGCGTGCATGTGGTTTTTATTTTGTTTTGCTTTTTTGTTTGTTTGTTTGTTTGTTGTCTGCCAGAATAAAAGTGGTTGAGAGAGTAATTCTTCCCTTAATCAGGATGGGCATTTGTTCCCTCTTCACTTTTTAATATCTTTGAGAGTATTTTGCAGATTAGTCAGCCATAGGCAAGCAAATAAAGCAAAAGAAACATATGGAAAACTATCTTCAGAGGTTTTCCCATGCATTGGTGCATACGTGTGTGTTCTCTTAGTTTTCTGAATGCAAATAAAAATACCCTACAATGGGTTAGTTTAACAACAGGAATTTATTGGTTTAGGGTTTCGGTGGCTGGAAGGCCTGCTTCTTCCCAGGGTTGGTTGCATTCTGGCTGGCTGGCAATCCTTGGGCTCTTTGGCTTTCCCATCACATGGCAATGTCTTTTCCTCTTTCTTCCAGGTTCCCTTGACTTCCAGCTTCTAACTTCTGCACATGGCTTTCTCTTCATAAAGTCTCCAGTACTAGGATAACAGCCCAACTTCATTCAGTTGGCCCACACCTTAACATCTTCAAAAGGTCCTATTTACGATGGGTTCATACTCATAGGAAAGGATTAAAAACATGTTTTATTCTGGAGTACATAACTCAAACTGCCACATGTGTGTATATGCATGTGTACTTATATTTTTTCTTGTTTTGAGAAGATAGAGAGGAACAATGGAAATGGCTAATACTGAGTACTTTTTAAAACAATCAAGTGTTGCATATATAACTTTAAATGCTCACTAAAAATAATTTTGGAATACTGCAAATTTCAATCTTGGGCAAAATAGTACAGTCCATATATTATCAGATTTTAATTTTTATTTCTCAATAACAATTATTCAATCTGAAATCACTTTTCTTTTAATAGAGGATTTTAATCCATTTATATTAACTGTTATCTTTAAAATATTTGTACATATTTCTACCATCTTTTCTTATATTTTTCTCTAAATTTGTTTAGATTCTTATTATTTTGTGTTTACTTTTTCCTTTCTTGATTAATGTTAGGTTTATTGGATCACTATTTCCTTTCAAATAGGTAATTCTACCTTTCATTTATGTTTTGCTAGTGATTACTATATATTTTTAACAAAACTTTTTTGACATATGTTCCTATCAGCATCAAAATCAATCAGTAATTGTGTTATGTTTGCTTTGATAATAAATGAGCCAACAAACCTCAGTGGTTTGCCACAAATAATTAATTTCTTATTCACATTTCATGTCATCTGTGAAGGTTGTAGGTCAACTGTGGCTGTACTATATATATCTTCTTTATTCTGGAATCTAGGCTGAATGAGCAGCCTTCTTTTGGTATGCCATTCTTTTGACAAACAAAAGAACCACAGGCTTTCAAAGCTTCTGCTTGGATGAGGTGTATTTCATGTCTGCTCACCTTCCATTGGCCAAAGCACATCACATGGCTAAGCCTGATATCAAGGGGGAGGAGAAGCATACTCCTCCTTTAAGAAAGTGCTGTAAGTCACAGGGCAAAAAGGATGGTACAATTTACTATAGTAACTTCAGCCTCTTGTTCCAACAAAACAAGATCAACATGTACTGAGCACACCTATGTGCCGGGCTCTCGTCTAGGTGCTGGGAATACGGTAAGGAACAAAACCATCCTTAGGAACAATACCATCTCATAGAGTTCATGTTCGGCTTGTGACTTTTCTAGTCCACCAGTGCTCTTCTTTTATTTTTATGTCTGGAATTTTCACTAAATTTTTCACAAAATCTTACTACCCCTTTTTAAAGCAGCTGTTTCTCGCTCTATGAATTTGGTATCCTGTCGTATTTCTCTGGGGATATGAACAAGGATTATAAAGTTACCTTTTATTTCTGGTATCAAATTTACTTTCTCAGGTAAGAACATATCCTTTTATGTAGTTATATTTAGCATTATTGTATGTTGGCTTTTCTCAGATGATAGCACTACATATGAGGTCTTCCTCAGTTCAAGTAAATATCACTGTTCTCCAGGCAGGGAAGGCAAGTTCTGTTGACAGGTTATGTGGCCTTTGGTCACAAAACAAGTCTCAATAAATTCAAAATTATTGAAATCTTACACTATATATTCTCCACAGAATGAAGTTAGAAATCAATAACAGGGAGAGAAATGGAAAATTCACAAATATGGAAATTAAACAATTACTCTTATGCAACCAATAGTTTAAAAAGGAAATCAGAAGAGATTTTAGGAAATATCTTAAAGCAAATGATAATGAAAATACAACATACCAAAACTTATGGGATGCAATGAAGATGGTGCTAAGAGAGGAAATTATAGCCTACATTAAAAAAGAAGAAAGACTGCAAATCAGAGACCTAATCTCAAAACTGCAAAAACAAGAAAAAGAGAGCAAACTAGAAAAAAGTCAGTCAGAAGGAAGGAAATAACAAAGATTAGAGAGGAGATGAATTAAATAGAAAACCAAACAATAGAGAGAATCAAGAAAACCAAAATTTGGTTCTTTGAAAAGATCAATAAAATTGACAAATCTTTAGCTAAACTGACAAAGAAAAAAAAGAGAGGATACAAATGATGAAAATCAGAAATGGAAAGGGGACATTACTACCAACCCCACTGAAAGAAAAAGGACTATAAGAGGATACTCTGAACAAATGTACACCAATAAATTAGATAACCTAGATGAAATGTACAAATTCTTAGAAACCTAAGATATCACTATGAAGACTCAAGAAGAAATAAAAGGTCTCAACAAACCAGTAACTAGTAAATAGATTGAATCAGTAATCAAAGACCTCCTCAAAAAGAAAAGCCCAAGAACAGATGTCTTCACAGGGGAAGTCTACCAAACAATCCAAAAGAACTGTTGAAACCCTTCCAAAAAATTGAAGAGGAAGGAAGACACCCTAATTCATTCTATGAAGAGAACATCATTCACATATCAAAGCCAGATAAAGATACCACAAGAAAAGAAAATTATAGACCAATATCTCTTATGAATATAGATGCAAATATCTTCAAAAAAATATTAGCAAACCAAATCCAACAGCATACTAAAAGAATTATACAACATGATCAAGTGGGATTTAGCCCTGGCATGCAAGGTTGTTTCAAATAAGAAAATCAATTACTGTAATACACATTAACAGAATGAAGGGGGAAAAAAATCACATGACCAATTCAATTGATACAGAAAAGATATTTGACAACATCCAGCACTCCTTCATATTGAAAACATTTAGAGCACTAGAAATAGAAGTAATCTTCCTTAACATGGCAAAAGGCATATATAAGACCACACAGCTAACATCCTGCTCAATGGTGAAAGACTGAAAACTTTCCCTCTAACATCAGGAACAAGACAAGGGTGCCTGCTATCACCACTGTTATTCAACATTGTACTGGAACTTCTTGCCAGAGTAATTAGGTAAGAAAAAGCAATAAAATGTGTCCTATCCTAGCTGGAAGGAATGAAGTAAAACTTTCCCTATTTGCAGATGATATAATCCTATATACAGAAAATCCTGAAAAATTCACAATAAAACTCCAAGAGGTAATAAATGAATTCAGCAAAGTGCCCGGGTACAAGATCAACACCCAAAAATCAGTAGTATTTCTATGAACAAGCAATGAATAATCAGAAGAAGAAATCAAGAAAAAAATGCCATTCACAATAGCAACTGTATTAGTCAGTCAAAGGAGTTTGATGCAAAGTACCAGAAATCTGTTGGCTTTTATAAAGGGTATTTATTTGGGATAAAAGTTTATACTCCCAAGGCCTTAAAGCATCCAACTCAAGGCTGCTTTCTCACCAAAGTCATTTGCCACGTGTTGAAGCAAGATGGCAGGCAATCTCTGCCTAGACTCTCAGGGCTTCCTATATTAGTCTCTGGCATAGAGCTGTTTCTTTCTGGTCCTTCTCAGCTGCTCAGTTGCTCTGTTCCCTTCAGCTGCAAACTATGAGTAGAATGGTTCATCTCTCCCTCACATGCCTCATGGAGGGAGGAAGGGGACAGGGACTCAACCTGAGTTACACCCTAATCTTAACATAATTTAATCAAAGACATCTCAGCTGAATCTAATACAATCAAATGGTATCAAACCCAGAGGAATAAATTAGTTTAAAAACATAATCTCTCTTTTTGGGATAAATAAATAATCTCAAACTGCCACAGCAACTAAAAGAATCAAATATATAGGAATAAAACTAATCAAGGATATAACAGACTTGTACACAGAAAACTATAAAACATTGCTAAAATAAATCAAAGAAGACCTAAATAAATGGAAGGACATTCCATGTTCATGGGTTGGAAGACTAAATGTTGTTAAGATGTAAATACTATCCAAAGCAATTTATAGATTCAATGCAATCCCAATGAAAACTACAACAACCTTCTTTGCAGAAATGGAAAAGCTGATCATCAAATTTATATGGAAGGATATGGGCTCCAGATAGCTAATATCTTCTTGAAAAAGAAGAATGAAGTTGGAGGACAGACACTTCCCAATCTAAAAGCTTATTACAAAGCCACAGTAATCAAAACTGCATGGTAGACTTCTGGGAAGATGGAAGATTAGAGAAGCGGAGGGATAACTTATCTCCCAGAAAAAACAGTTAGAGGACAGGTGCAGACTGTCTGGAGGGCTGCTCTGGGGCTCATTACACCAGGGGAAGGTGAAACACCACACAGAAGAGAGAAGAGCAAAAGAAAAGGGTCTCAGCTGGCTGAAAACTCCTGTGAGTAAAACTGCAGAAGCAGCAGCTAGTACCCATTCCCCCACCCTTGGAGCAAACAGCAGTCTGCAGACTGCAGTGGCTGTGGACTACAGTGTTTGCAGACTGAGGGGATTGCAGGGACCCTCTTCCCAAAGAAAGGAGAGAGGGATGGACACAGCCTACAGCCAAGTTTGTTTGTGAGGCTGGACCAGGCCTGAGGGCATTGCTTCTGCACCACTGGCCATGGAGTTACACTGAGTGCATTCATGCCTAGCACCTGGGGTCTGAGCTGAGTGGGTGTGCCAAAGAGTGCCATATGCTGGCAGACCAGAAATGTGCAGTAAAAGGGAAAAACAGTAATAGATAAAAGAGGGAATCAGGTGCATTTACTGCCCCCTCTCCAGGGCCCTTGAAAACTGGCTTGCATCCCATTACTGGCTTGAGCAGTTAAACAGGGACAATCCTAAATATCTACAACAAGTTGAACCAAGAGATAAAAAGAGAGAAACTGAATATCAGAGTAAACTCAGCATCAGAATCAGATGCCTAGACATCAGTAAAAAATTACAAGCCATATTAAGAAAAAGTAAGATATGACCCAGGCAAAGGAATAAATCAAAGCTCCAGATGAAGCACAGGATTTGAAAGAACTAATCAATGAGGTTCATGCAAATCTCCTAAATTAAATCATGGAGTTGAAGGACAACATGGCTAAAGATATAAAATAAATAAAGAAGATACTGGGTACATGTTAGATTATAACTTACTGACCCTGAGCTCAAGCTGTATGTCTAAACGCAGAATGCTTCATTCTGGCCCCTGCTCTTTTCACACCCCTGCTGAACCACAAAACATTCTTTCCCCCAATAATAAGGCAGTCCTCAGACAGTCACTCTCTACCCTGAGAACAGCAAGCATGGTACTTTTCCACCCCATATCTTCATGCCTCCCTCCAACACTGCCCAACTCCACCAGTTCAAAAGGTACTCCCCAGCTCAGTCAGATGGGCTGAAGTCTCTCTTCAGACCCCCATCATGCTGGCAACCTAATAAACTCCTGCCTGAATCTTGATCCATCTCTGGGCTTCTTTAACCTGGGATCTAACAGTAAGCACAATGAAAATTTTGAAATTTTGGATATAAAAATAACAGAACTTATGGGAATGAAAGACTTAATAAGTGAGATTAAAAAATACAACAGAGGCACACAACAGCAGATTTGAAATCATGGAAGAAAGAATCAGCAACATAGAGGAAAGAACAACTGAAACTGAAATGAGAGAAGAACAGAGAGAGAAGAGAATGGAAAAGATTGAGCAGGGGCTCAGGGAGTGGAATGATAGCATGCAGTGCACCAACATATGTGTTATGGGAGTTCCAGAAGGAGACGAGAAGGGAAAGGGGGTAGAAAGAGTAATTGAGGAAATAATGGCTGAGATTTTCCCAACTCTCATGAAAGACATAAATATACATGTCCAGGAAGCACAATGTACTCCAATTAGAATAAATCCAAATAGACCAATCCAAGACATATAATATTAAGAATTCCAAATGCCAAAGATAAAGAGAAATTCTGAAAGCAGCAAGGGAAAAGCAAGACATCATATAAAAGGGGTGTCCAAAAAGTGCAGATTTCTCTTCAGAAGCCATGGAGGCAAGAAGGCAGTGGTATGGTATAATTAATGTACTGAAAGAGAAAACTGCCAGTCAAAAATTCTTTACTGGGCAAAGCTGTCCTTCAGATATGATCATGAGTTTATATATTCACAGATATAAACAGAAGCTAACAGAGTTTGTAAACAAGAATCTAATTCTGCAGGACAGACTAAAGGGAGTTATGCAGCCAGAAAAGAAAAAAGAAGAGAGGGAAGCTTGAAGGAGAGTGTAGAAATGGAGACTATCAGAAAGGGTTATCAAAAAGGTAAAAAGTTGGACAAAAATAAGATATGACATATGAAAGCCAAAGGATAAAATGGTTGAAGTAAGTAATGCCTTTACAGTAATAACACTGAATGTTAATGGATTAAACTCCCCAATCAAAAGACATAGACTGGGAGCAGATGTGGCTAAAGCAGTTGAGCACCCATCTCCCACATGGGAGGTCCTGGGTTTGGTTCCCATTGTTTACTAAAGAAAACAAACAAACAATGAGCAGACAATGAGCATTCAATGAGCAAAAACAATGAGCAGACAATGAGCAAACAATGAGCAAACAATGAACAAACAAAAAGCAAACAGACAAGGGAGTGAACTCAGGGGATCCAATTTTTTAAAAATTAGAAAAAAAGACATAGGTTGACAGAATGAATAAGAAAACATCAGCCACGCATATGCTTTCTGCAGGTGACTCACCTTAACTCAAGGATGCAAATAGACTGCAAGTGAAAGGTTGGAAAAAATATTTCATGCAAATAGTAACCAAAAGAGAGCAGGGGTAGCTATACTGGTGTCAGACAAAAGGAACTTTAAATGCAAAAAAGTGATGAGATGAAGAAAGGCATTATATATTAATTAAAGGGCCAAACCACCAGGAAGGAATAATAGTCATAAATATCTATGCACCTAACTAGGGTGCCCCAAAATACATGAGGCAAACTCAGGCAAAATTGAAAAGAGAAAAAGATGTCTCTATATTAATAGTTGGAGACTTCAACATGCCACTCATATCAATAGGTAAAACAACTAAACAGAAGATCAACAAGGAAACAAGAACTTGAACAATATGATAAACAATCTGACCCTGACAGACATATACAGAATATTGCACCCCAAATTAGAAATTTAGTATGAGGTCCCAAATTCAATCCCTGATACCTCCTAAAAAAAACATCATACATAAGGTAACTGAATCAAACAGGGTAGTGTATAGTTCATAAAGCTAAATGAAGTTGAATATTTGCCCCCTTTTGAACTAAAGCAATGACAGCTTCATATGTTTCAACCTAAAATAAAGTTTGTGAAAAAGTGAAAAATAAAAAAAAGTTTATACATTCTTCTCAAGTGCTCATGGATCTTTCTCCAGGATAGACCACATGTTAGGCCACAACACAGCTCTCAATAAATTTAACAAGAATGAAATTATACAAAGCACCTTCTTTGATCATAGTGGAATGAAACTGGAAATCAATAATGGGAGGGAAAGGGGAAATTTGGGAATATATGGAGGCTAAGCAGCACACTCCTAAACAAATCAGTGGGTCAAATTTAAAAAATGGAAGAGAAATTAGTAGCTATCTCAGGATGAATGAAAATGAGAACACAACTTATGAAAATTTATGGGATACATGGGAGTGGATGTAGCTCAAGCAGTTGAGTGCCTGCTTCCCAAGTATGAGGTCCCGGGTTCAATCCCTGGTACCTCGTTAAAAAAAAAAAATGTTATTGGATACAGCAAAGACAGGAGGGAAATTTATAGCTCTAAATGCCTATACTAAAAAAGAAGAAAGAGCTAAAATCAAAGACCTAAATGAACAACTAGAGAAACTAGAAAAAAAAAAGCAAGCCAATCCCAAAGTAAGCAGAAACAAAGAAATAACAAATATTAGAGCAGAAATAAATAATGAAATTGAGAACAAAAAGAATAGAGAAAATCAACAAAACCAAAAGCTGGTTCTTTGAGAGAAAAAATAAAATCGACAAACCCTTAGCAAAGAGAAAAAAAAGAGAAGATGCAAATAAATAAAATCAGGAATGAAAGGGGGAACACTATGATTGACCCAAATAAATAAAAAGAATCATAAGAGGATGTTATGAGAAAATATATCCAACAACTTAGACAACTTAGATGAAATGGACAAATTCCTAGAAATGCACAAACAACCTACTTTGACTCTACAAGAAATACAGGAACTCAACAAACCAATCACAAGAGATTGATTCAGTCATCAAATATCTTCCAAAAAAGAAAAGTACAGGATAAGATGGTTTCACATGTAAAGTCTACCAAATATTTCGAAAAGAATTAATGCCAATCCTGTTTAAACTCTTCCAAAAAATTGAAAAGGAGGGAAAATACCCAAAACATTTTATGAAGCCAACATTGCCCTACTACTAAAGCCAGATAAAGATACTACAAGAAAAGAAAATTATAGACCAATCTCTCTAATGAACACAGATGCAAAAATTCTCAACAAAATACTTGCAAATCAAGTCCAACAGCTTATAAAAAAAATTATACACCATGATCAAGTGGATTTTATTCCTGGTATGCAAGGGTGGTTCAACATAAAGAAAATCAATTAACATAATATACCATATTAAAAAATTGTAAGGAAAAAGACCACACGATCATCTCAACTGATGCAGAAAAGACATTTGACAAAATACAGCATCCTTTCTTGATAAACAAAACACTTGAAAAAAAAAATAGGCATAGACAGAAAGTTCTTCAACATAATAAAGGGTATTTATGAAAATCCCACAGCCAACAATCTTACTTAACAGGAAGAGGTTGAAAGCTTTCCTTCCAAGATCAGGAACAAGAAAAGGATGCCCACTGTCACCACTGTTATTCAACTTTTCAACTTTGTGCTAGAAGCTCTAGCTAGAGCAATTAGGAAAAAAAAGAAATAAAAGCCATCCAAATTGGGAGCAGGTGTAGCTCAGTGGTTGAGCAGTTGGTTCGCATGTATGAGGTCCCAGATTTAATCCCCAACACATCCTTTAAAAATAAGGGGGGGGGCATTCAAATTGAAAAAGAGGAAGTAAAATTCTCACTATTTGCAAATAACATATTCTGTATTTAGAAAATCCCCAAATATCTACAACAAAGCTGTTAGAGCTAATAAATGAGTTCAGCAAAGTGGCAGGATAGAAGATAAACACACAAAAATCAATAGTATTTCTATACACTAGTAATGAGCAAGCTGAGAAGGAAATCAAGAAAAAAAAATCCATTCATAACAGCAACAAAAAGACTCAAATATCTAGGAATTAATTTAACCAGAAATGTAAAGGATCTGTATCCAGACAACCACAAAAGACTGCTAAAAAAAAAAAGAAGACCTAAACAAATGGAAGGACATTCTGTGTTAATGGGATGGAAGACTAAACATTGTGAAGATGTCAATTCTACCAAAATTGATTTATAAATTCAGTGCAATACCAATCAAAATTCCAACAGCCTACTTTACAGAAATAGTAAAATCAATTACCAAATTTATTTGGAAGGGGTCCTGAATAGCAAAAAATAAAAATCCTAAAAAAGAAGAGTGAAGTCAGAGGACTCATCCTTCCTGAACTGGAAGTGTGTTATACAGCTACAGTGGTCAAAACAGCATGGTATTGTCATAAAGATAGACACATTGATCAATGGAATCGAATTGAGAGTTCAGAAATATACTTTCACCTCTATGGTCAACTGATTTTTGATGTCTACCAAGTCCAATTTTCTGGGTCAGAACAGTCTCTTCAACAAATGTTACTGGGAGAACTGGATATAAAGAATGAAAAAGGATCCCTATCTCACTCAATATACATGAATCAACTCAAAATGGACCAAAGATCTAAACATAAAAACCAGGACCATAAAATTCCTAGAAAATAATGTAGAAAAACATCTATAAGACTTTGTAGTAGGTAGGGGTCTCTTAAACCTTACACCCAAAGCATGAGTAACAAAAGAAAAATGAGATAAAGGACTTTATGAAGAGAGTAAAAGCCTCTACTCAGTGGGAGAAAATATTTGGAAATCACGCAACTGACAAGGTTCTGATATCATGATATATAAAGAGATCCTACAACTCAACAATAAAAAGACAAATTCCCTGATTAAAAAATGGGCAAAAGACTTGAATAGACATTTTTCTAAAGAAGAAATAAAAATGGTGAAAAAACACATGAAAAAATGTTCAACATCACTAGCAATTAGGGAAATGCAAATCAAAAATACAATGTCCTATCTTTTCACACCTATTAGAATGGCCATCATTAGAAAGTCAGAAACTACAAGTGTTGGGGAGGATGTAGAGAGATGGGAACTCTTATTCACTGTTGGTGGGAATGTAGAATGGTACAAACACTGTGGGCGTCTGTTTGGTGGTTCCTAAGAAAGTTACATATAGATCTATTTTGTAACTCAGCAATATCACTACTAGGTAAATACCCAGAAGAACTGAGGGCAGTGACACGAATAGACATCTGCACACCGATGTTCATAGTGGCATTATTCACAGCTGCCAAAAGTTGGAAACAAGTCCATCAACTGATGTACGGATAAACAAACTGTGCTGTATTCACATGATGGAATATTATTCAGCTGTAAGAAGAAATGAAGTCATGAAGTATATGACAACATGGATGTACCTGGAGGACATTATGTTGAGTGAAGCAAGCCAGGCATGAAAGGGCAAATTTTGTATGATCTTGCTATCATGAACTAAATATA
>JAQZBX010000195.1:54246-65632 GCA_029593785.1 Cabassous unicinctus
AATGAAAATGCTCTAATATTAATTGAAGTGATGAATGCACAACTTGGTGATTATACCAAATGTCATTGATTATACACTTTAGATAAATTATATGGTTTATTAAAAAAAATAATATGGTGGGTTGAGGGAAAGATACACCAAATGTAAGTATGGACTATAGTTAGTAGTAATATCATGATGCTTTTTCATAGTTTGTTACAAATGTTTCACGACAATGCAAGGTATTTTTGGTAGGGTGATATATGGGAGCCATATATAATATTATGCATGTTTGTTTTGTAAGTTCACAACTTTTACTAAACACTTATTGGTTATGTATGCTCATGTATGAATGATATACTTCAATACATTGTTTTTAAAATTAAAAAAAGAAAACCCTTCATGGTACTGGCAAAAGGATAGACATATAGATCTATGGAATTGAATTGAGAGCTCAGAAATCAACCTTCACATTTATGGCCAAATGATTTTTCACATGGTGATGAAGACCACTCAGTTGGGAAAGAATAGTATCTTCAACAAAAGGTGTTGGGAAAACTGGATCTCCATTGAAAAAAAAAGAAAAGAAATAAAGGAGCACCCCTACCTCATACCATATACAAAAATCAATTCAACATGGATCAAAGGCTTTAAAATAAGAGCTAGAACTATCAAACACTTAGAAAAAAATGTAGGGAAGCATCTTCATGTTCTTGTGTTAGGAAATGGGTTCTTGGACTTAACATCCAAAGCACAAAGCAACAAAATAAAATAGATAGATAGATAGATAAATAAATAAATAAATAAATGGGCCTTATCAAAATTGAATACTTTTGCCCCTCATAGGACTTTATCGTTAAAGCAAAACAACAACCTACACAATTTGAGAAAATATTTGGAAACCAAAAATCTATTAAAGGTTTACTATCTAGAATACATAAAGAAATCCTTCAACTTAAGAAAAAATACAAACAACTCAATTTAAAAATGGACAAAAGACATGTATAGAGTTTCACCCAAGAAGATATACAAATAGCCAAAAATAAAATGAAAATATGATCAACATCATTAGCCATCAGGGAAATACAAAGCAGAACCACAATGAGATACTATTTCACACCCATAAGAATAGCTGCTATTTTAAAAAATGGAATATAACAAGTGTTGGAAAAGATGTAGAGAAAAAGGAACACTCATTCATTGCTGGTGGCAACATAAAATGGCACATTCACTGGGGAAGATAGCTTGGCAGGTCCTCAGAAAGTTAAGCACAGAACTACCTTATGACCTAGCAATCCCACTACCAGGTACATACCCAAAAGAGTTGAAAGCAGGGGCTCAAATATATATTTGCACAATGATGTTCATTGCTGCATTATTCACAATTTCCAAAAGATTGAAGCAGCCTAAATATCCATCAACTAATGAATGGATAAATGGTGTTTATACACAGTATATTATTTAGGTGTAAAAAGGAATGAATTCTTGATACTAGAAACAACATGGATGAACCTTGAAGACATCATGTTGAGTGAAATTGGCCAGACACAAAAGGAAAAATATTGCATGATCTCACTGATTTGATATAATTAGACTAAGCAAACTCATAGAGTCAGAATCTAGAATATAGTTTACCAGGGAACACGGTGGGGATAGGGAATGGGAAGTTAAGCTTAAAATATACAGGGCTCCTATTTAGAATGATGAAAATGTTTTGGTAATGGATGGTGGTGCTGGTAGCACAACATTATAAATACAATTAATAGCATTGAAATATATATCTAAACATGATTAAAAGGGGAGAATTCTAGATTGTATATATGGTAACAGAATAATTTTTTAAAAATCCATGGAACAACACTACACAATGAACCCTTCATTAAATCATGGACTTTAATTAATATAAAAATATGCTACCATTAATTGTAATAAATGTTTCATGCCAATGCAAGGTGTTGGTGGTGGGATAGTGTGCGGGAATCCTATATTTTATGCATGATTGCTCTGTAAACCCACAACTTCTTTAATAAAGAAAAAAAAATTTTTACAAAAAGAATCTATGTGGAACAAAATATCAAAATTTTAAATAAAGACATGATCAGTAACAGTGCTGTACCAAGCCTCGGTGGAGTCTAACACAAAAGGAAAACTCAGTAATTTGGATAGTTTATTCATGATAGATTTTTTGCATTAATTTTGACTTTAAAAAATATGATTTACCTTAATTATAGTGTTTTTGTCACCCCCCTGAAATTTTGCATCTAAAGCAAACACCTCACTCACCTCATCTACCTCACCCTAGTATTGGCCCTGACTCAAGGCCTTTCTGGGAAAGCCTACCATTTCAGTGGTTTTATATTATATTTTTATTATGTTAGCAGTTCTTTGGCTTTATATGGTTAAATTACAAATCTCATCTATCAGCTTTAGAACTTTTATAACTTCTTGATTAATCTTATCCACTGGTGGAAATTTTTTGCTTTTCTGCACTACTGTAGATTTATTGGTATTTGTTTTTGTTCCTGTTTTTTGCTTTTTTTGTTTTTTTGTTTGTTTCCAGAGTATTTTAGGAGAAAGGAAAGGTACTCATATGAACGCATGTGCTAAGTCAGCCATCTTGAAATGGAAGCTGGCAATAGACATAAAAGCAAGAGAAACTAATAGTAAAATAAATTATTTAAACTTAAGTCATGTGGATTGAGGGGAGGAAAATGTGCAAATAAAATGGGACACTCAAGTAAAGGACCCATTGTTATTTTTTAAATGGCCAATTTTTTCTTCAAAAATAATGGAAGAATTTGAGGTGGGCTCTGTATTAGTTTGCCAGAGGCTGCCTATGCAAAAATATAAGAAATGGGTTGGCTTTCATAAAGGGGATTTATTTGGGGTAAAAGCATACAGTTCCAAGGCTGTGAAATGTCAATTCCAGGCACCATCAGAGATGCTTTCTCACCAAAGCCAGCTACTAGTGATCCTGCAGTCCTGCTAAGTGGTGAGGCAAGATGGCAGGTCTTCCAGTATTTCTCTACTTTCTCCTGGGAGTTCAGCTGTGGGTGATCAGGCATCTCTCCCTGGCCCTCATTTCCTTGAACCTCTAAGGGCTTCTCTGTCTTTCAGCTGTAGGTAAACCTACACCCTCTCTCACACATGGCTGGGTCAAAATGGCAGAGCTCCCTTTTCCGTGTGTTCTGAGTTTATAAAAGACCTATCAAGAGGACGCAGACCTTACTTGTGTCACGCCTCACTGAAGTAGTGCAATCAAAAGCAATCTAATCAAGTGATCTAGTTAAGGTCCCTTAACTGAATCTAATCAAAGACCACATCTATACTACATTTACAGGCAAAGGAATGGGTTAGCTTAAGAGCATAATTTTCTGGGGTCCACAAAATACAAACCAGGGCAGGCTTATTTTAAATGTTGGGAAAAAAAAGATTTGAGTAGAAAAGAAATAGATAAATTGGTTCTTCTCAATCCAGCCATAAAGAAATAATCTAGAAAACTAAGGAGATAAACTACTCTACTTCCATGTTTGTGAAGACCCCAAAGCATTATGTAGATAGAATTTTTAGAAAAGGCTCATAACTGACCAAATAGGGAACCTTGCATAGCATGGCACTTTTATCTTAAATCTTTAAATTTAGGTAAAATTATAGTCAAATGCCTTTGTCCACGCTGTGCTTTGTTGAAGACTTAGACCTGCCATTGCTGACCTGTCCTTCATCATGATTCCATTGGCTGTTCATGTCAGAACACTAAATAGCTAAATGAAGTCTCAAACAGTGAGGTGTTGAAATAAAAATATAAAATTTACCATTTATTAATTGCTTAATATGTTCCAGGTCCTGAGAAAAGACACTAGCTCATCTAATCCCCACAAAACAAGGATATGATTTCCCTCTATTACAAATAAGGAAGCCGGTGTTACAGAAGTCAAATTACTTGATCACAATCACACATTTAAACATTTGCAAAGCTTCGGGTTCGAGCCCAGACCTCTCTGATACCAAACCGAACTGTCAAACACTATATTACAGTTGCAGCATAGAAGGGGTGTGTTTCATTCATACAAGTTATCAGGTAATACCCCAGTCAACATGGACCAGTACAGAGCCTCAACTGTCCTTTGTTTCAAATAATTTTATTAAAACCTCTTCATTATGAGTATATAACTTCCATTTGTGCTTCAGTTTTTTCTTGTGTAAGATAAAATTATGTCTAAGATTCCACCCACTCTATAATTCTGATTATGTGTTTTTTTATCAGCAAGCTATTTGCCCTAAGAAGGATATAATTGGAGACCCTGGCGACATAAAAGGACAATCTAAGAGAATATGATTTAAACAGGTGAATTCTAAGGAAACAGAGGTGACATCCTTAATTTCAAGCAACTCTTTTCTTTCTCAAACTCTCCCTTTCATTCTGAGTCGCTCTTTTCTCTTTTATGCATCAACCTTGTCTCTTTTTTTTTTTTTTTTTTTACAAAAAGGACAAATATAATTTCAATTGGTCTTCATTCTTACATCCTCTAACCAGCATTTCTCCACCTTTTAAAATCAAGCCTCCTTCAGATAAGCAAACACAAATACCCCACCTGAGGACATTCGACATCTCTCCCTAGGGGAAATTCACCTTCACCCATTCATTCAGTGAGAATCTCAGAAACAGGCTATTGAGGTACCCTACCAGCTATAAAGCATTTGTTGAGCTTTACTCTCTGGAGTTTGTTTTTTATTTAAATTACATTTTTTCAGGAAACTTTAAATTTAAAAAATGAGCTACCATCTCACAACCATCAGAAAAAAATTGTTTATGTACCGGTAAGGATTTAGGACAACAGAGACTTGCATCAATAGCTTGGGAGATGGCAGTGGAAACTGGTAAAACCATTTTTAAAGAACAATTTATCAAAATATCAGTAAGTTGAAGATACACATGCCCCAAGACCCAGAAAGTTCACTCTCATACATATGCAACCAGATACATTCTAAAATGTTCATTGCTGCATCACTAGTAACAGGGCAAAACTGTTACTAGTAAATGTTCATCAGCAGGAAAGCAGATACCTGAATTGTGACAGGTTCAGAAAGTGGAGTGTTATTCATCGATCAAAGTGAATGAACCAGAGCTAGATGTAACAATATGAATAAATCTAAAAACATAATAATGAGTGGAATAAAAGCAAGTTGCAGAATGCTACATACTGTTTTGGTGCCATTTACATAGTTTAAAACATGTGAAACAACAGGATATTTTTTAATGGATAGAATTCAAAAATATAAAATGTGCCTGGGAATAATAAACAAGTTTAGGAAAATTGCTACTTTTGAGAAAGAAGAGATTGTGTTCATGAGGCAGAGAGTTTCAATTATACCTATTATCCCTAATTCTTAAGTGGACAACATATGCATGCCATTTGTTATCTTATTCTTGTACTTTTTGCATACATTAAATATTTTATAATAATGAACATAGATGTATTTTTAATTTTTTAGATATAAAATTATATTATGATATTCAATATTATACATACATTTTCTGCCCTAGACTCCAATATTGATCTGCCCTAATGGGAACCAATGATCTAACCAATCCACATTTCCTACTAACCATCCAACAAGCATTTTAAATGCTGACCATGGGTTTAACCATGGACTACATAATGGCTTTGACCTCCATTTCCAATCCCCCTCTCTAGGAGAGTACAATCTTTCTGGAAAATGGTAAAGCCAGGCGAGCAATCTAAATAGCTGGTTGCTAGATTGTTCCAACTCAAGCAACTTACCCTGGTCTTCAGGCTGCTGCTTAATGGAATGACTGAATTACTCAAAATTAAAGTCAAAGCTTTGGGCACCAGCACCCCCAGGACTTTTAAGTATGCGGGCTGGAGATAACCCTTGAATATGTCATTCAGATTCTTTCCCATCCTGATATCAATTTTGTCCAACTGCTTTTGAAGCTATCACCCAAGTTGAAGCTAGGAAAGCATGTGGGCTGGCCTCTTGCTACTCTTTATTTCAATTGCATGTGAGTTTTCTCAGTAAAAGGCCATTACAATAAGGTTTGGTTTCCATTGCCAAGATGAAAATCCTTTTAGGCATGGTTTGGCCTTCACTGAGAATTTGAACTCCATTTTTTCAGAACACAGTGACATATCTGGCCCCTTACTCTTGTTAAACAATATCCATCCTCTCACATTTTTGCATGCATTCTCTGCTTAAGAATTCACTGGGTTTGTTTGTTGTTTTTTTCCCCCCAGAATTAACTTAACTCCACTAGCCAATCTCAATATGTTTCCCCACTCATTCCACCTCAGTCACACATTTCATTGCCCACATCCTAAATTTTTGGCTTCAAATGAACTTTCTCTCCATTACCTTAGTTAATTTTACTGTTTTTTTTTCACTCAAGTACTATCCTAAACAACCATTCTTGGGCAAGAACTCCAAGTCATTAACTACACCACCACTTTTTCACTGTTGATCACTCTCCTGTTTTCCATTCCCTTATCTGGATGGGATTCCAGGGTCCATCATTGTATTACTTCTTTTGTACATACTCTCAATCCCCTTGCCTCTCTCCCTGTATTGCACTCATTTGGCAAACACTGATACCAGTTATTTGCTTTCTTTATGGCTGAACCCAAGCAACTAAATGTTGCTAGAGGAAAATCACAGAATGGGCTGAACTAATACCACACACCTCAAACAGAACTCAAAACTAGCCATTATATTTTACTATTAAGTTTTCTTTCTCACTTTCCACGGAGACTATTTCATATTTTCTTCTACTGCTCTTAGCTGTTTCATCCTTTTTTCTTCATCCTCTTCCCATTACTCACAACTTAAAATCTTGCCTCATACTTAATTGAAAAAAGAAAAATCAATAAAATAAAACTTCTTAGTGATCCAGAAAATCTAGCTACAAATTCATAAGATGAGCATGTGTACCCATATGCTCTAACATCAAAGGTTTGTGTTTTTACATAATACATTTTTGTGATTTTTAGCTGATATGTATTAGAATAAATTGTTGCACAATTAATATCTTAAAGACTAGAGGAGCAAAGTCCTTGAGAAGACAGGGTAGAAAGTAATATAGAGCACATGTGGATAGATTGGCCATTAATAGAAAGAGGGATGTTTCTTTTTATTATCGCACTCTGTTACTGAGGGTTGGGAATACAGGAGTGGTTTATCTGAGAGGGCTTCTGGGTTATGGTCTCTCATGAGTTTGCAGTCAAGTTTTCAGCTGGGAATAGGTAAACTCATAGCTTGACTGGGGCTGGAGGAGCCACATCCAATAGGTCATTGGTCAATTTGTCATTAACTATTGGCTGTTGGCTTCATTTCCCAACCACTTGAACCTCTCCGTAGTACTACTCATAGAAGCTAACTATGCCCTGAGCAAGTGATGAGAGAGAGAGAAAGGGGAGTCCGTTGGGGGAGAAGAGAGGCCAAGTGGAAGCTAAAGTCCATTATAACCTAATTTCAGAAGAGGCCATCCCATCACTTCTTCTGTATGGTCTTGGTCACACAGACCACCTCTGATACATTTAGGAATGGACTACTAAGTGACTGGTAGTCACTGGTACCAAAAAGGTAGGATCATTGGGAGCCATTTTAGAGGATGGCTACCATTTGCAGTTACCCCTGTACATCTTGGATTGTAAAGATCTCTCCCCCTATTTGAGATTTCCATCTGTTGACAAAGTTGCTTCTATCAAAAAAGGAAACCTGATGATGCTGGATGTATGTATGTAGAATGTTTAATAAGGTCAAATGTAAATATTTGGTATTGGTTGGACTTGATGGTAACATATTATGATGACTGTAACAAACACTGTTGTTTATGGATGTGACTGTGGCTGAAATGAGTAGTGTAGGGAGATTACTATTAATTGGAGTACAGCTGGAGGCTAATGTAGGGAATGTCTAACAATGATTTTGTTAGTAGATGAGGATTGTGGTTAATAATAAAAATACAGGAATGTTCTTCTATAAGGTATTAAGAATGTGGTGATATGGGGGAAAATATAACTAATGTAATTTATAAACTATAGTTAACAACAACATTGTAATGTTTTTGTAGCAAAAGCAAAGTTGGTACTATATTAATGTTAAAGATCAAAAAAAGAATATGGGGTTTGGTTTTGTGAACTATTAATATGATTAAGTGTCTTTTTCTCTTCTTCATTTTTTTCATTAATAAAGATAATTTGAGTATGTCATTTAAATAATCTGTGTTCACCGGTGTATCTTTCTGAACACTAGAAGAACAATGGAGTTAGTAGTTGGAATTAGATGAGATGAAAGTGTCTGGACAGAACTTTTAGGAGTAATGCTTCCATAACTTGTTGAGCTGCCTTTTTTCTGTTATTTTATCATTTTGAATTTGAAACAAAGTTATAAAAAAGAAAGAAACCTCATGGCCACTCATTTTGCTCTATCTACCAACTAATCTATTTGCCAAATCTCACTGCCAAAGTATTCATGGGACTTGCGGATACCCACTAACACCACGCTACAGCACTAATCATTCATTCTCCAATCCACTTCTGTTCATACTGTGCCGCTGAAATAATTATCAAAATCGACAATGATTTCATGTTACTAATTCTAGCGGACCCTAATCTACCTTCATCCTACCATAGCTGTTTAACATCTTTCCTCCCTTAGCTTGTTTGCAGAAGTTCTGTGGGACTTGCAGCTTATGCAGTTTGGGGCACCCTACTTAAGAAAAAGAATACAAAAAATTATAAATATGAGATATGAAGTGAATATTTATTTAAAATGAAATATAAATCCCAAAAAACTTGCAAATAGTAAATAATTCAAAAATACCACAAACATTAGAAAAAACAGAAAAGAATACAACTCCTCTATAATTTTGTTCCTTACAGTTTTGGCTGCATGTTTCTTTATTGCCTCTTAAGATAATAATGATATTGAAGTACTATTTTCTATAATGAGGGTAAAAAAGATAATTTAGCTTCTCCTCTGGAATGGCTGATCAAAAATTCTTATTATTTTTTAGCTTTAGGAAAATTTCTTTTAGCTTCTCAACTCATGAATGATTGTTAGGATTGTTGTCAATTTGGGGAAATTTCTACCAGGTTTATTTGAAATAGGAGATCGCAGATTTTGATGAATTTTCTACAGACTAGCTTTGGCTCTGCATATTTCAAACCTTTCTTCTCTTCCACTCCAGGGGTCGGGCCTCATGTCTAGTCCTCTGACCCCATCCCATTTGGTCACACTACCAGGTGAGTTAGCACAGAGGGCATTCAACTCATTCCTGGAGGCCATTCCTACATCGGGACAACTAGCAATAACTCTACTATACAGGAAAAGGGATGTGAATTACACACATTTATCCCACTAAATCTAAAATAAATGAATATGTAAATTGCTATATTTCAATATGCAAATATATATAATGTCTGCATATTCCTTTTCATTGCTATGTAACAAATTACCTCAAACTTAGAGGTTTAAAACAACATGCATTTATTATCTCATAGTTTCCATGTGTTAGGAGTCCAGGCACAACTCAGTTGTACCTTCTTAGGGTCTTTTAAAGGCTGCACTCATCAGAGGCTTGACTGGGGAAAGGCTCACTTCCAAGCTCCCTCAGGCTGTTGGCATAGTCATTTCCTTGAGGCTGTAGGAATCCTGGCAGCCAGCTTCTTCAAAGCCAGCAATAGAGTGAGAGACTCTAGCAAGACAAGTACCAACTTCTGTCATCACATACTTGTAGTCATGTACCTTGCACCACCTTTACCATATTTCATTGGTTAGACGTGAGTCACAGGTCCCATTCAGACTCAAGGGGAGAAGATGAAGCGAAGGCATAAGCAACAGGAAGTGAGCATCACAGAGGCTGCCATAAGGTCTACCTGCTGCTGTCTGCTCTAAACAGCTATATTTAAAAATATGAAGTAATAAATGTCATGTAGAACACATTGTTTTAATGAGCTGAAAATAGTTTGCATGTATCATTACATCTCAATGGTTCTATGAGATAATAAGTGTCTGCTTTCCACATAGGCAAAAGAGAATTTGACTTTTAGATGCCAAAGTCAGCTAATTGAGCCAGGCTTTGGACTTCTCAAGATTCAATATTTAGCTAATCCCTCTATGAAAGAAATTTGCTCTAAACATATTTTAAAGTTGAAACGTTGGTCTTTGAGTTAACTTTTAAAGTACCAGAACCACTGAATACATATCTTCTAAGCAAAAACAATTAATTAAGCCCCTAGTTACCATTTATGTGCAGTTAAAATACATTTTTTAAATTTTATTTTGCTATACATTTTTGTTTTATTTTATTTTGCTATAGAGCTAAGTCTTCTGATTTATAAACCCAAAGATTTTGTGGACTTTGGCTGATTTCTCTTTTGTGGGTACTGGAGGCTATCCTTATCACTCAGTACTCATCTCTGTTTCTAAAGACCCAAATGTTCATTTCTATTTTTAATTTCACCTATAAAAGGGAGCAAAAGTACTTCTCCATGATCTTAAGACTAAGTTTACATTGGCACTAGTGGTTAAGCTCCAAGTTGCTTAATTCTAATGGCCCTGTGTGTTTTTTCTTCACTATTATTCTTCACTAGGTACCATAATATAAGCATTCCTTGTTATCATAAGCTTTATCCTTAGCACAGATATGCTCTTGGATTAAAAGGCCACATTCTTAAAGCAGAGAAAATACAGATGTTTCCACTTCCCCATTTACATTGCTCCTCACAGCAATGACATTAGCCTTTTAGCGGTATACGCCACATTAGCAATCTGAGTGTTTTTGAATCAAAGCTGAAATTTGCAGTGCCTCTAGTGTGTAATGAAGTTGCACATTCTTACCATGCATTCACTCAAGCATATGGGTTTCATAATTGAACTCAAGTGATTGTATTTTGGATTCACTTCTGCTCTAATAAAATAGTACACATACCAATGCTTTTGTCCCCATTTGAAGACACAATTTAATACAGTTTGGTCATCTGTTATAGAGTGTAGATGTATTTTCATTCCTCTGTTGAAAGATTAAATTCATGATAACTTAATTATGCAAAATAACATTATCAAATAGCAAACGTTTATATTATATTATATCTGCCTGTGGTCATTTTAAAAAGAATTACATGATAATATGAACTATCAGTGCCCAGAACAAATATCATTGGAAAAAATATGCTTAATATTTTTGCAAAGACATGGAATTTAAAAGCATTGCCTTAGTTCTAGTGTTATTGCTCTTAGCCAAGTTTTCAAGTAAAAGTTCACATTTATATAAATGTTCAGATTGTGGATTTCAGGAATGGTCAGACTATACTCAAAAGCATGTATTTCCAGATTTTGCTGAAAATATTACTGTTAAAGTATTCTTTTTTCTTTCAGTTGAATATGG